>JAJJWO010000550.1:0-10669 GCA_021655895.1 Fusarium sp. NRRL 66739
GGTCGTTAGGTGCCAGACGTTAGACCTGTCACCCTGATCGACACACCGCAACATCCAGGGAACACTATAATGGGACATGCTGCTCGTTCACACGTTTACCATTGGTGGATCATTCTCACTCAATATAAGCTAGACAAGGCTGCTTGCGTGTAACATGTAACATCGCTATAACTCGCTCTCTGCGTAAAGATTACAGGATCAAGAATCAACAAAGTTGTTTTTTCTCAGGCTCTACACCTACAAGGACATTTATTGGCCGATTTTCTAAATGGTTACCGAGCATCTTTAAGCGCTACTCGCCCTGTTTCAGTTCGCGTTTCAGACGCATTAACCGTACAGATAAGCTTAAAATGACCCGATGATCTATACTCCTTGAGTGACAATGATGAAATTTCCTATTGGTGGAGGGGTGTAACAGTTGATCGGAATTAACTCATGAGTTTCAAAACGTATTGTGGAGGGATCGGATCATTCTGTGTTTCGTGGACAAAAGCGATGATCAGCGTATTGCTTCGGATGACATGGCCCTGCCAGAGCCCCTTTCTAAATTAACAAGAGATACCTTAATGAGACCAGGGCTCTCATCCAACATAAATACAGCCGATATGCTTCGCAATTCCTTTCTTCCCATCCTTCTTTGATCACGACAAGTCTACCAACACTCCCACTCCCACTCTTTACCCCAGCACCTTATCAACATGCTCTCCTCTCGACAGTGGATCGCCGCCCTGGCCTTGGGAATTCCTGTGGCCATGGCCTGCGTTGGCAAAGATGCGCTCCCTTCCGCAACCGAGACGATCACCAACTCCGAGCCTATTGAGGTTGCCGCTGGTGAAGTCTTTGACGGAAAGGGTGCTCGCTATGATCGTGGGCCAGGAGCTTGCAAGGCACAGGAAGAAGGAGGTAAAATATTTCACTTTTCCGTGATAGTCCCCCTGCTAATAAAGCTCTTTGACAGGCCAGGCCGACACTGTCTTCATCCTTCGCGAAGGCGCTACTCTCCGTAATGTCATCATTGGTCCCGACCAGTCTGAAGGTGTTTACTGCCTTGGCGGTGGTTGCACTATCGAGAACGTCTGGTTCGAAGACGTCTGCGAGGATGCCATCTCCATCGTATGTACCACATCGGAGATCCCGTGTAGCGGACACTACTGACACACAATACAGAAGGATGACAAGGCTGGAGCTGTCACAAACATCATCGGAGGTGGTGCCTACCATGCCGCTGACAAGGTCATTCAGCACAACGGCTGTGGTACCGTCAACATTCAGGACGTGAGTTCATCAACCCCCATCTAGCATGCGTTGATCTAACTCGACCTAGTTCTACGCCGAAGACTATGGTAAGGTCTACCGTGCTTGCGGAAGTGTAAGTGACAAATCAACACTGGTACACAAGGATTGAATGCTAATGGGGTTCTAGTGCGACAAATGCAAGCGAGACGTNNTCAACTATGATACCGGAGACGTCGCCACGTTGGAAAACATCTGCACTGACGCCCAGGTCCAATGCCAATTGTACGACGGCCCTGGCACCAAGGTTGGTGAGTGCTAAAGGCGATATTCGTTTGGGTATCCCACGGAAGTAGAAGTAGGACCTATAACGGGTGAAAACTGTACTATATGGACGACCAGCATTTGTGTGTATTTGATTCATTCCCATGTCTAGTACGTAACTCCTAGATACTCGGCTCACGACGAGTTGAGAATACAATTCTCATGTTACAATTGACGCACCATGTGATTACGTTCCTTGACTATTTGACAGAATGGCTGAGTGTATATTTGGTGGTGTTGTAAGTAGAATGTTCTGGCCGTAGCAGACCAACATCTTCGGATGTGCGGGATGAAGCATTGCTGCCCTGTCACCACCTTGACTTGGTGAGGTCATCAAGAAACTCTGAAACAAGATCCTCCCTCCAAATACTGTAGTGTTTCACCAGGATACTCGTTGTAAACCGACTCTGGAAGTCTCTCTGCCATGTACCGTCCTATCTGCGGTGGCGTGTTCTCATCAGCAGACCCGTACCATAGTATGACTCCTTCATAGCCAATATCCTCTAACGCAAAGCCCAGACATAAATACCCATGTAAGTAGCATGCTCGCTTTCAACACTAAAAGCAGCATGGTCTCTCTGAATAGACACAATGCCTGCCTGTTCTGTAAATGGGGTTGGTAATACTAGCTCGAACCTCGGAAACCATTCTGGTCCGAGCATGGGGATAAACCGCGTATAATACAATCTAATCTTTTCTAAGTAACTTGAAGGATAGTATTACAAATATGTTTCTTGGCTCTTCGCTTTTAGGACTGTGTCATTAGCTTGACGAAGCTGGCTACACTTGCTGAGGTCCAACGTAATCTCAGCTGACTTGTCCATAGACACGATATAAGCCCAGGGATTAAGCAAGTGCCTAAGTCAGTATGTATTTGTATATATAGGCATATCACAAACACTCAAGATTGAAATCTTATATGAGCATCACTATCGCGGAATCTTTCCATTCGACCTTTCCAAGATGACTGGTCTTAGATACGATCCTGAATATCTTAAGGCCATTGTTCAAGGTACGATTATCACATGCTATTGCTTCCATTACGGAAGATTGAGCATTATTCTGAGAATGCTTGCCTAAGGGTTCCCAACAGACTAATCGTGCCATACCTGTCAGCTTGGAAGCGTTGCGATCTATCATTTTCGCGCCCTGTTTATACCTTGTTCAAAGTAGTGGACCATTCTTTCTGTCGGGCACAAACGCATGATATCGTAAATACAGAAAGCGAATTGTGTATTGGATCTCTGCAAGTCATTTATGTAACGGTCTCGCTGTTAGATCAATGTCACCCACTTTCCAAACGCAGTAAGATCCTTCTGCGGCCGGGTCGAAGATGGTAGGACAGCTTGCAATGCGTTGTAGTAAATATCGGCTGTCTTTCCGGTGGCTTAACATGAAACGACGAGAATCCGGGGTCTGGAGAGGAGCAACCGGATAAAGAAACCTGTTGACGACGAATGAGGCTAATAACCCGATGTCAGTAAAATGATATAACCAGACTTGTAGAGCCGCGTCAATAGAAACGCGGGCGAATGTGGAGCCGATGCCTGTAGTAAACTCAGAGCTAAATGGCAATGCTACGCTATGTCAAAGGACCAACTCCCATTGATGCGTTTTATCCCCCGGCTGGTCGATCATGATCCCATGCTGTCTAGTACCCCTCAATATTCGGTGAAGAGCACGGCCGAACCCCGGACTTGGCACCTGGAGATCGACAGGTTCGGGGACTGGGAACCGGTTGATCAAGGCCTAGGCTATGTCATATCACGCCGCGCGGGGGATTCGTGACCGAGGTGGTTTTTATAAGTACGTCAATGACACTGTGACTATTCACGACTTGCATGCACGCTCAATACAATGAGGCTGCTCTCGATCTCTACTGCTGGGCTTCTGGCAACAACAGCCCTTAGTGGGTTAATTGGCTCGTCAATTGCCCAAGGAACAGGCAACGCGCAAGTCCCAATCCAAGATAATGGGCTTACCAATGTTGTCGAATGGTAAATCGGTTCAATTGCGTCAGTATAGCTTCCACGTCTGACCAATTACATGTAGGGACGACCACAGTTATCTCATCAATGGTGAAAGGATCTTTATCTTTTCCGGAGAGGTAAGAAGTGAAGGGAAAGTGGCTTCAAGGGTGTTTCTAACAATTCGCATAGTTCCATTACTGGCGTCTGCCTGTGTATGCCCAACATTGCGACTTCTCACCACTTATCACTAACATACATCAGACCCGAACTTTGGCGAGATTTGCTTGAAAAGGTCAAGGCCGCGGGCTTCAACGCCTTCAGTATCTACAACAGCTGGGGCTACCACGAAGCATCCCCAGGAGTTCTCGACTTTGAGAATGGAGCGCACGACTTCACCTCCATCATGACCCTGGCAAAGGAGCTCGGTCTTTACCTCCTCATTCGTCCTGGACCGTATGTGAATGCCGAGGCCAACGCAGGAGGCTTCCCCTTGTGGGTTACCACAGGCGAGTACGGCAGGCTTCGTAACGATGATCCTCGCTACACAAAAGCCTGGACAAAGTACTGGTCTGAGATCTCAAAGCTCATCGAGCCGCACCTTATCACCAACGGAGGCAACGTTGCCATGTTCCAGGTTGGTTGAACACATCGAGTTCATGCACAGAGACTGACGGGCATAGATCGAAAACGAGTTGGGTGGCCAGTGGAAGAACGACGCCCAAAGAATCTTGAACCCGCCAGTCGCAAACTACATGCAGCTCTTGCAAGACACAGCCAGAGACGCTGGTATTGACGTACCTGTGTTCCATAACGCCCCTAACACCGTAAGCTATTTTGACCAGGGTTCTATGCTACCTAGCTAATTAAGCACAGCGAACCTTCTCTTGGTCCAACGATTTCGAAGCCAATGCTACTGGCAACGTCGATGTCACTGGCGTTGACAGCTACCCTTCCTGCTGGAGCTGCAACCTCGACGAATGCACCGGTACCAACGGAGAATATGTCCCATACGTAAGTTCTGGTCACTTGTTCTTCAAGGATAGACGCTAATCTTTGTGTAAAGAACATTCAAGATTATGTGACGTACTTTGCCAAGCAGTCACCGTATGTTCCGTCACTTTCACTTCTGGCCCAACCTAACATATCACAGAAAGCAACCTCATTTCTTGCCCGAGTTCCAGGGCGGATCATACAACCCTTGGGGTGGTCCAGAGGGAGGCTGTCCTGGCGATATTGGACCCGACTTTGCCAACATTTTCTACCGCGACTTGCTGGGTCAGCAGGCCACAGCCATTTCTCTCTATATGATGTACGGGGGCACTAACTGGGGTTGGTTTGCTTGCCCTGTAGTTGGTGAGTTTTAGACGTGCCTTGCTGCCTCAAGAACTCTGCTAACAGGCTCCTCAGCTAGTAGCTACGACTACTCATCGCCCATCTCTGAGAACCGTGCTATCTGGGACAAGTACTTCGAGACTAAGCTTCTGACTATGTTCACTCGAGGTTAGTCGCTTTGGAGATATATTGTCAACGATGGCTGATTTGCTGTTATAGTTGCCCACGACTTGACCAAGACCAACCGAGTTACAAACGTATGTCTTCCTTAACTTGCTTCGATCTTATGTACTGACAATAACAGTCCACATCTCTATCCACCAACTCAGACATCTTGATCTCCGAGCTCAGACACGAGGACAACCACGCTGCCTTCTACATCGCTCGACACGATTACTCGCCTTCGGGGACGAAGGAGATCTTCAAGCTTAACGTCAACACTTCTGCTGGAGACTGTATGTTGAATTCCATGTCTTATTTGTCCATCACTAACTGTTCTCTAGTAACCATTCCCCAGAACAGCGGCCACATCACCATCAACGGCCATCAGGCCAAGGTCATCGTGACTGACTTCCACTTTGGTGAGAAGACTCTTCTCTACTCAACCGCCGAGGTCTTGACGTACTCCGTCATCGACAACAAGGAGGTTCTTGTTCTGTGGCTTCCTGAGGGTGAACACGGAGAGTTTACACTCCTCGGACACACCGAAGTCGAACACGACAAGTCTCTCAAGGGTCTCCAGGTGAAGGCGGGCAAGAAGAGCGTCACTGTCTCTTATACCCAAAAGAAGGGGCTGCACACGCTTAAGCTGAAGGACGGTTCCACCATTGTCCTCGTTGATCGCAAGGCTGCGTATCAATTTTGGACACCAACGCTGGACAACAACCCCTTTGCGCCTGTCAACAAGACTGGTATGTTATTTCTGGCTTACACAACATGATTGGGCTTTGGAAACTGACTCAATGCGCTTAGTCTTGGTTCACGGCCCTTACCTCGTTCGCCACGCCACTATCAAGGATGGACAACTCAACCTGGAGGGTGACCTCGATAATGCCACACAACTTACAGTCTTTGCTTCAGAATCTGTCAAGTCCATTTCCTGGAATGGCGCCAAAGTCAAGATTGCATCAAAGAAGGGCCATCAGTTTGCCGCAAAGCTCAAGGGACCCTCCAAGGTCAAGCTTCCTTCTCTCGGACCCTGGAAGTACGCCGACAGCTTGCCTGAGATTAAGGCTGACTATAAGACATCTCCCGTAGTCTGGGTTGGTAAGTATCTGGCGCCGCTTCGCTAATTTCTTGACGCTGATTCCTGTTTAGTGGCGAACAAGACTAACACTACCAACGCGGCTCTTGTTCCTGATCTGAAGAACCCGGTACTTTACGTTGACGAATACAAGATCCACTACGGAAACCACATTTACAGAGCAACATTCCCTACTACTAGCTCAGCCCCTACCGGAGTATATCTAAACGTTACAGGTGGTCTCGCCTTTGGATACTCTGTCTGGCTCAACTCCGACTACATCGGCTCTTACCTCGGTAACGCCACTGTAGGACACTCAGGACAACAATTTTCGTTCAAGAACGCCACCTTGTCCAAGAAGGAGAATGTTCTTGTTGTTTTGGTGGACAACTCTGGCCACGACCTTCGTGAAGGCTCACTTGACCCACGAGGCCTCACCAACGCCACTCTCCTCGGTCCTGCCGGGAATTACAAGTTCTCCGAGTGGAAGATTGCTGGAACAGCCGGAAGTGCAAACGGCAAAGTCCTTGACCCTATCCGTGGACCAGTTAACGAAGGCGGCCTCTACGCCGAACGTATTGGTGCTCACTTGCCGGGATTCTCTGACGACAAGTGGAAGTCGTACTCGTCCAAGGAGAAGACCCTGGTCAACCCTTCTTCAGGCGTTCGCGTCTACCGTTCCACCGTCGACCTCGATATTCCTGATGGTCTTGACGTTGCAGTTTCGTTCAAGCTGACAGCGTCGTCCAACACAACCTTCTCACCTACCAAGAAGGGCTACAGTAACCGCGCTAGGGTGCTTTTGTTTGTCAATGGTTACCAGTACGGTCGGTTCAACCCCTACATCGGTAACCAGATCTTATTCCCTGTTCCGCCAGGCATTCTTAACTACAACGGCGAGAACACAATTGCCGTGACGGTCTGGAGTCAGAGTGCTGAAGGAGCCGAAGTCAAGGTTGAGTGGGAGGTTGACTATGCTGTTACTTCAAGCTTCGACGTCAAGTTTGATAGCAAGTATCTGCGACCTGGGTGGACTGAGGACCGACTAGATTATGCGTGATAAATTAATGTACGCATATGTAGATAGTGCCATTAGACCTGAGTAGATTCTTCACTGTGAAGCTGATCAGGCTTCACGATAACCCAATTCTTGTTGGCTGTCACTGGCAGCCCTTCCTTCTTCTGGTCCCTTGAGAAGTCCTTAATCATGTCGTCGATTTGCTTTCTATACTCGTCCTTGCGATCAACCCAAAGATGCACGCCTCCACGCTCGACGTTAACACCATGGAAGATCATATACCCATCACTATCGGGTGTATCTCCAGCAGCCAGGACAGGTCTCTTCCACTGATCAATGTAGGTGAGGATAGCCGCCCACTTGCCCGCCTTCCAAGTTGCCGGAGTCCATAGGAATGGTGTCATTTCCGAGTCTAAGTTCTGCTGTCTCGTCTTCTGGGTGTAATCGTCATCCGTGATTTGCTTCCGTGCTGTTGTGAGGTCTCCCTTCTTGTCCTTCAGGAGGAGCGTTACACCGATGACGTTTTGAGGCGGCACATTGTAGCCGTACTTTGGGTCCGAAACAACCATGCGGACGAGCTCTTCGGATGCGGCGCTGATCACGTAGACGGTGATGCCGTTTTTCATGAGTCTGTTATACAGCTCTACCTGTCCCTCGAAGATCTTGGGCGGTGAGACGTCGATTGGTGTCACCTTGTCATCTTCGTAATACGTCGCTGGGATTGTCTTGTTGAGCGCCATAAGGTCGTCGACATGGCCCTTCAGCTCGCGCAGGGGAAATCCACTAAAGATTTGCGCAGCCCAGGGATAGCAAATCGCATCGTCAATGTCACAGAGACGCAAATAGTAGCTGTAGAGTGTTTCGTTGTGCGTCTTGGTGTCCTTGAATGGGATAAGTTTGAGGGTAGGGTCCATGGTCTCTCGCGTCAGGATGCCCTTGTTCTCGAGATACGGAAGCAGAGACTCTTCCAGGTCGAACTGGTAGCTTGTATTGTCCATGTCAAAGACTGCGTATTGTCCATCGTTGGCATTGGCGGCGATCATCTTATTGAGCGCCTTGGCGGCTTGAGGAGGCCAATGCTCCAGCTCGGGGCCTTTGAGGCCATGTGCAGGCGCGGCAACAGACGGGGTGCCTAGGCTCAACAGCCAAAGGGCATTGACGATGGTGTTGGTGCTTGGTCTCATAGTGAAGCTTGAGGAGGGGAAGAACAGGAGAGTCACAGATATCATGGAAAGTTTGATTTCAGCCAGGCTGGGGTTTATGTACAGGATAACGGGCGTAAATCAAGGCACAACGGCCCGAGCTTTACCCCAAGAGCTGGCCAATGATTGGCAACAAGAGGTGATATCCGGTGGTTGGTCTAGCTCGCTGATCTTGAACTCCTTTTGTCTTGGTGGTGTTACCCCGCTCACACTGAAGATATTCACTTCCAAGATAACGGTAACGTTGTGTTTACCGACAGACGAGTTTTATTAGCAGTCTATCAATGAAATACTTTGACCAAGTTCTTTCTTCCCATCGGCCAATATTGCCAAGACATAGGTTTTCTTGCCTGTGTTGCTGCCCAAACAATTTTACCGATCGTCGGTACATAACCTCATATCGCTTGTAATTTACCGGGTAACTCTAATTGAGCACGTGTGAGCTATTTACTGAAAAGACAATCAGTCATTGGTTAATGCCATGGGCAACTTCTTACCTATAGAATATCCAAAAGAATATCATGGATCATACGCTCAACCTGATTGGTCTCGTAGCCAGAGTAGCATGGAGGAAAATTAAATACCAGTCTTTGATACCAAGTTTGCCCTGCAGCGGTGAGAGAACTCTAGCTCTTCCCAAAATAGTTCAATAACGTATTCCCTTGCCTAGGGGCCTGGTTTTGAAATTTCTTGGGAGTGCTGGCTGCTTTCTTCCCAATTTCCATAACCTCCATAAGCTCCTCGAACTCGGCCTTTGGAACTATTCCCCCACTTGCCTCCTTGTGCCCACGGGCAAAAGACTCTCCAAGCCGTTCTCTTAAGGATGGATCAGCAGACCGACTAGCTACTTCACGTAGAATCTCAATAATGTTGACTGGGGGGTCTTTTGCTCTGGCCGATCGTGGAATGCGACATGAAAAGTTGACCATTCCTGGCAAGTATCCCTCGTTGGCCACTAGCACAACTTCAAGCTTGGCCGAGGATAGGTGGCCGGCCCAGCGCGTTGCTATGACCGGATGAACCTGGGCTGCTGAGCTGATGCGAAACACGGCGACTCTTCCGTCAGATGAGAACTTGGGAGCTGTATGTGTGCACCTCTCAACCTGTGCGTTGACTTCAGCTCTCGCTGCAAGTAGTGTCTCGTCTTTGAGAAGCTCCTTTGGAGAGGAGGCTGAAGTCAACGCTCGCCATGCGCCAGGCACATCGTAGGTTGCTGTTCGACGCGGTGCGTTGATGAGTGATACGGCATCGTTGATGGCCTTTTTCGTATACGTTTTAAACGTCGCTTTCATATCCGGAAAAGGTGGCTCCCACTTGATTGTGTTGCCAAGATCTCCATGCGTGCCCATGGCGCACAACCAATCGCACGTCTCTTCCACCTGTGGATGCAAATCGCGACAGATAAGGTAGGTTAGCAGGGAGCTTGTAGACACGGGTGGGCAATTGCACGCTGAAACGAATAAGGCATCTTTCGGATGGTCTTTGTCTTCTGCATAGTGATGATCGATCACCAGGGCGCGATGAGGGTCGTCGATAAGAGGCGGTGATTGTCGTGAGCCTTGATCAAGAACGAAGATGAAGGCAGGTTTGTGGGAGCTCATGGCAAAGCGTGATTCCTGGTCGTGAACATTGCAGCCTTTCTTTAAAGGGTACACTGATATTAGGTCTGATTCGAGGCCAAGCAACGTCAGAGTCTTTTTCAATATAGCTCCAGAAGTAAGGCCGTCGGCGTCTTTGTCGGGAACAATTAGAGTAGGCTGAGCAGCAGCAACACTGTTGATAGATTAGATGAGTAAATTTCCAGAGCATCTTCCACGGTTATCGGAATTGAAGACCACTGAAATACTCGAATTGCACCACGTACCAGTCACGAATGAAACTCCTAGCTGCCTCGATCCGGTCCTTTGGTGCTGGCCATACAATCTCCCCGTCCTCGTCTCTCCGCGAGGGTGTCAGATGATATTCCGGGATCTTTGTAGTTGAAGTATTCCGAGGCTTCTTGGGACTCTGAGACTGTGCCAAGCTTGCAGAAGCTGCATTTCGTTTCATGGCGAATTGTCGGGCGATGATAAGAGATGGTGGGCTTCTTAGAGTGGGAACTGAGAGAAGCTTTCCGGTTCTCAATTTCGAGAAAACTCTAGTGTTATGCGCATAGTACATTGTTACCCGAAAAGTCGATGGTAGTCGAAAATTGTTTATCTTTGATCTAAGGCCGGGTTATCATCGTCATCGAAGTCCGTCCTGTGGCCGTGCAACCCCAGCCACGATCGTAGCCACACACTTGTGAACTTGGGAGTTACGAGTGATTATTAAAATACATTTCGGTTGTGTTGCGCTATGGCGCGCG
>JAJJWO010000555.1:0-29163 GCA_021655895.1 Fusarium sp. NRRL 66739
CTATATATAGTATTATAGCTAGGCTATAGCTATTATAATAGTTATTAAAAGAAGATATTTTAAGTACTTTTATATTTAAGTTATAAAATAGTAAAAAATATTAAAAAATAGGGATATTATTTAATATTTTACCTTTATATAGTAATTTATAGACCCTTTAGCTAGCTTAATATATTTTTCCTTTTAAGCTTACTTATATAAGCAGTAAAGACTTATTTATCTATATATTATATAAGAAAATGGCCTAAAAATAGTCCTTAAAATAGAAAAGTAAGTCTTAGCTCCTATTTATGCCAGAAAGCCTAGGAAATTTAACCTCTCTGAGCTGCAGCCCGGGCTTGCCGATCATACCCTTACAGACGTAATATACGTTGTTATATGGGACGAGAGATACAGAGAGAGAATCAAGTTAAATTAAACTCTTTGCTATAAAGGTCAACTCCACCACCGTGATGACTTTGGCCTGTTATATTCAGTCGTTTTTCGTTTTCTTATAATTGTGGTGGATTTGTTTGTGTAGGAGAGAGAGCATGGGTTCTTGCATGACTTCGTATTTTTCCGAGACTCTTGATCTGATCCATAATAAGGCTTTCTACCAACCGTTTAGATGACGTTCTCGGCCAATGGCAGACATCAAAGCCACTTTCAGCCATTTAAGCATACCTTCATCGGAACCATATCCGCAACAAGCAAGGGATCACGCATATTGGTACCCCTGTTAGCAGCTCGCAAGGGGTTCGGCGATTTCTTGACTGGACTATTCAAGAGACCAGAGCCAATAGACGGGTTCAGGCTTTTCTGTACAAGGCAGACGCTGCGCCTCTCATGGCATTTTCGTATCAGCATTTGCGCGTGTTGGTTGTGTTGTGTGTGGCGCAGATCCTAGGACCGCTGACTGCGCGTTCTTTTTAAGTATGTCCGCGTGTTAATTATAACATCGTCCATTCCTGTTGCCATTTGTAGTTTTGATGCTTTTATCTTCCTAATCAAAGACGTCCCTGCCCAACATGACGAGCTTAACTGATCGAGTTGTACCACCACCGGCTTACCAGGAACGCATTGAGTTATCTCAACCGCGGGTGGATGGCCACACAGTAAGGGTCGTTTATTGCCCTCCGAGATATTTATCGTTGGTGAAGATCAACCTTCGCATGGGCACTATCATAGGCGCCATCACTCTCATGGGCGTGAGTGGCGGTACTGCCAGCGCTGGCACTAATGACACCTATCCGATATTTACATATGGCATCGTGGTACGCCTGCCCCTCGGTTATCATGAATCTTAACGCTGAGACAAATTTGACAACTACATAGTGTGGGATTGGGCTTTTGTGGAATATAGCCGATGTATGGTGTTATTTCGCGCGCCACGGCAAACGTTCTGCTCATCCTGGGGCTGCCGTTGCTCTTGATCTACTTGCTTGGATAGTCTTGCTCTCGCTGGCTTGTGTACTTACTATGGGAGCTCCCTCTCTTCTATCTGAGGATGACCACAATCTTCAAGAGACACTTCAATCTCTCTGGAAGGCGATTACAGTCTTTGGTTTCATTCAATTGTATGTAAATACACCATCCTTCTTATTGTCGAATTCTTGTTGATGATATAACGTTCTAGCGCTCTTCACTTTATTCTGTTCGTTATAGCGTGCTTCGAAACTCACAAACGCAGAGCTCACGAACGTGGCCCTACCATATTGATCGAGACGGGCCCGAACGGTTCCATCTTGCACGCGCCTGCCAACTTGGTAATAGCTCAGGTTTACCAGAACAATAAGGTCTATGACCTTCGACTGGCTGAATACCAGACCATGGGAACACGGAGATAAAGACGGGGCGTCTAGAGTAGCATCTGAATGCCCAGGCTCTACTGCTTGGGTGCTTTTTTGTCAACGCTCATCAAACAATCTCGAGAATACATAAGACCTAATGTTTATTAACTTGGAAAATTGACTCTAAGTGTTGATATTAATCAGCGGCGTCATGAGCAAACGCAGTGGTGGCCGCATATACAGTCAAAGAGCGCACGAAGTATTACGATAATGGCGGGCGAGGTCGTCCAGGAACAGTATGGATCTTGTACTTATAACATAATGAAACAATATGGTTTAACCTGCAATTTTAATAGAGCATCTAGTTCTTTGCTCCTCCTGGTGATAGATCGCCGGCTGATGGGTTAACCATTGAAGCCATTAATGCACTAACTCGTGTAGTAGGTCCTGGGAAACAACACGCTTGTATACTACAAGGATTTCCGCGATACAACAGTCAAGGTCTGGTCTACCGAGCATGACCAGTTCTCAACTTCCACTAAAAAGTTAACACCCCTCTGAAGATAGGCAAAAATAGAGGATCTCCTTGCTACTCCCCCGGGAAGGCTCGAACTTCCGATCTCCCGATTGTCTATGAATAACAGTCGGACGCTTTAGCCAACTAAGCCACAGGGGAAATGCTCTGGTTGTTGAATCCCGGCCGAAGATCGTGGGTTCAAGTTCTTAGTGTTGTGGATCGACCGGGGCTTGCTAACCACTCCATGAATACGAATGGTCTAGACTTCCATGTTACTGTATATTAACTCCAAACATGAGATATGTGAAACGCGTCTTTAGGGCAGCATTTTTGAGAGTTTGCTATTTACACGAAAGAAGTCAAGATATGGAAGGTAACCACCTGTAACCTGTTGTCTAATTCACCAAATGGGTACATAAGATGTCTAACTAGCTCGTTCAAGTTCTATTGTGTGATAAATATCACATAAAATCACCACTAGCAAGAAGCCTATCACTGGGCTTGAGCTTGGATTGAGGAGGGCGTTGCCAGTCCAATATAGTCTTGCCTTGTTCTCCCATTCTCTTTCTCTCAAAACTCCACAATACTTTCAATTCCGTCACAGGACCGGTCGTATAATTGACTACAATTTCGGAAGGCGGTGGTTCAGGTGTATCTGCCAGTCCAAGGAATTCGGGGCTTCTGTGTAAGTCATGATCTGCTTTGCTTTACGGCGCCTTCCAGACCACTCCCTGAGAACATCGCGAAATTCGGAGACTGGGCGGTCAAGTTGAACATCTGGATGTTTAATCCAGTCCTTCTGTTCGATAAGTGAGACCTTCTGTTCCTCATGTCTCACAGCGCGTAGAGTATCATCACGGGTGATGAGCTCATACATTGTGAACAAGACGCCATCGACATCGTTCCGAGCTTCGCTGTATCCAATCTCTCCAATACGAGACGAAAAATTAAAGTCAAAGATCATTAGCGAATCTGTTGTTCCGTCCACGAGGAGATTTCGGGGTGCAATGTCTTGATGAGCTATCCCGAGATTTAAGTTAAGCTCATCAGTGACAGCAATGAGCTGAAGAAGCCACTTGAGTTTGAAGATTCGAGTTTTGTTCTCTTCGAACGTCCCGCCGGGTATATATTTAGTTGTGAACCCAATACATCGTCCCTCTAGCTCGTCTACAATTATCCTATCGAAAGGCACAATGTGCGGGTGCTTGGGTAGGCGCATCCACAGGTTCATCTCATGCCAAACATAAGACAAGCGTTGAAGAACAAAATAATACTTAAATACCAGCTATATCCAGGTTAGTCTTGCTAATATCTTCAGTGGCTAGGGCAGACCTACTTTATTACCGGGTTTAGGTGAATTTAGATAACTAACAAGGTCTACCATTGGGCCCAGTCGATCGAGTTCATCTAGGTCAGTTCTTGAGATTACTTGGACATGGTCCGGACGCTCGACTGCTTCAAGCGGGGGGTAAAATGGGCAGAAAGTGTTATCATCTTCTGGGTTATTCGAAGTTGAGAGCAAGTCGCCCTGCAATGAAACTCGGATTGCAAGAACGTCGGGCGGGAGCTCATCTGCGTGCTTTTGAAGTTGATCGATTGCCGGGTCCGCTGACTCGAGTTCCTCATCGACAGTGACAGATTTGAGACGACGTTGATCCCAGTCTACAACATGCCAAGTACTTGGGCCCCCCGGATAGAGGTTTCCACTAACAGCAAAGAATCGCTCTTGTGGTTTGAGCATCGTACTGGGCGCTATTGACAAGATGATTAGAATGGAGGGCTGTTTTGGTCAGCATATGGGGTGTGCTACTTGTATCCGGTATACGCTTATATGAGTTAATTGCACTTTATGCTAGCAAGTATTATACAAAGAATAAAAAAGCTGTACTATGTAGTGTAGAGCCCAGTTAAGAAACCGGGGGTCGTGCCTCCGGTCCACTCGAAGAACGGAGCTGAAGCGCGCGTCAACGGCGCCGGCTGAGAGTTAAAAGGCACGAAAATACCTGTTTAGGAATAAACTACTGTGTGAAAGACTTTGTCTACCGGTTAGCGGTGGATAGGACCCTTTAACTTTGGCAATATGACCTGAACCTTAAGCTATCATTTGCTTGTCATTATAGTTACCGCTTCTTGAAAAACAAAGAAGTATTTGTACTGTCTATGTATTTATCGAGCCTCCCATAACATCCAATACTAACTTATCTGTTACAGACTTCGACATGGTTGCTTGAGTAACGTCACGTTTGACGCGCGGAACATGCTGTTAAAATCCTTTGCCATTTATATCTTCTAAAACTGTAACTGTACTAACCAAGTATCCAGCTGCAAGAGTGTTACATCAATATTTACGCTTTGAGTGTCCAAATTCGGTATTTACTCATTGGTCTAGGTACGCCCGTTACACAGAAGACCCTTCAAGGAAGATACGATATTTAGCACCAGGGGTAAGGCACAGGGGCCTAAGCAGACACCCACCCACCACTAAAAAGTCGTTGCTCCTTGTCTAGCTTGACGCCTCCAATGGACGTCTCCTGGCCTGAGCTGTCCGGTCGAGATTGACCCTTCCTTCTTTCTTCCTTTTTTCTTCCTTTGCGTACAACCCTCGCTCCTTTTGTATCCTCCAACGTTGTTATCTCGTTTCCGTCTTTTGGAGTTTGGCCTCTTTGTTTCCATCGTTTGGCTGCGCGGGTCTGAAGACGAGAATCCCAAGTAGCGCCAGCCTTACGGAATGTTGCGCATGGTATCATAGACGACACCAAAGCGTTTGACCAAGATAACGAACACCTTTGCCACTAGCTTGCTGCTATTGCTACACGAAGACAGGGAGCTATCCCGCCTTACACCGTCGATCGCACCTCGAAAAGTCTCGCCTCGGCGAGCAACGATCCGTCGCAATGCTTCCACTCCGTAGACGTGGACGGGTCTACACCATACTCGCCGTCATCATGGTCTTGACGCTGTATCGCTTCATGCAGAATCCATGGTCGCAAGCTCCTCACTTCGATACGATTACGCAGCCACCAAGTCGTCCCGCCTCTGAGCCACTGCAGGCAGGCTCTAAAGAAGCTTTCCAACCTCCTGTCGCTCCGCCATCAGTCAAACTCCCCGACTCTGACCAAAAACCCAATGCTGCCGACGCACCCAAACCGGCCGTTCCTCAGGACGATACAAGCTTGCCCGAGAAAGTGCCTGAGAAGATGCCTGAGAAAGTTACCGAGAAAGTCCCCGAAAAGGTCGACACACCTGCCGAACAAAACCCACCTCAGATACCTTCTATCCAGTTCAAAGACCCGCCCAACCACGCCGATAATCCAGATGTCCCTGCGGTCAACGTCGATGGTTCCAAAGTTCACTGGACCAAACCCAAGGAGCACTTCCCCATCGCCCCTGAGTCTATCAGACCTGTCCCAACCGGCACAGCTCCTAGTATCAACAGGATCCAGTTCGACTTCCAGCCCGAGGATGTCCAGACCAGCACTACACGCCTTGAACGGCTGAACCGTGTTAAAGCCGAGCTTGCCCGGACCTGGGCTGGCTATCGCAAGTATGCCTTTATGCATGATGAGCTGACACCTGCGTCCTTGAAGTATCGTGATACATTTTGTGGATGGGGTGCGACCCTTGTCGATTCTCTCGACACTCTCTGGATTGCCGGCATGAAGGAAGAGTTCGATGAGGCTGCCAAGGCTGTCGCTAACATCGACTTCACTTGGACCGACCGCAACGATATCCCGGTTTTCGAGACTACGATTCGTTATCTGGGTGGCCTGCTCGGTGCGTACGATGTTAGCGGCGGCCCCAACGGTCAATACAAAATCTTGCTCGATAAGGCTGTTGAACTTGCTGAGATTCTCATGGGTATATTTGATACGCCGAATCGCATGCCCGTTCTTCACTATCGATGGCATGATCCTTATTCTTCGCAACCCAACCGTGCCAGCACTGTCAGCATTGCTGAACTTGGTACTCTTTCCTTGGAGTTCACTCGTCTCGCTCAATTGACGGGCACACATAAGTACTATGATGCCATCGACCGTATCACCGATGCCTTGGTTGAGATGCAAAAAGCCGGCACTGATATCCCTGGTCTTTTCCCAGAGCGCATCGATGCTTCAGGTTGTAATAGGACGTCAGACACCCAGAAAACAACCCTCAGCGCGGAGGCTCAGCACCAGGTTGACTCTGCCGACCTTACAAAGGAACCTGAAGGTTTCAACCCCGCGAAGCTTCCCCAAGCTGACAGTCGTTGGGAAGACAAACTCCGTCGTCGTGATACCCCCGTGGACATTGGCAGGCCATTTAAGATGAATGAGGTACCGCCACCTCCTTTGGCCGCGGATGGGTCATCGGCAGATTGGGACTGCAAGCCGCAAGGTCTTGTTCCTGGTGCCCATGGTTACGCGAATTTCAACATGGGAGGTTCACAGGACTCAGCCTATGAATACTTCCCAAAGGTCTGATTTCCTACAGATTTTCATAATACGATCTCGCTAACCGAGTATAGCAATACCTACTCCTGAATGGCCTGGAACCCAAGTACCGTAAACTCTATGAGGATACGATTGATGCCATTAACGAGTGGCTACTCTACCGACCTATGATCAAGGATGAAGACTGGGATGTGTTCTTTACCGGAAAGATGACCACATCTGACAGGGGCGATGACGAATGGACCAAATCCTATGAGATTACTCATCTTACATGCTTCCTTGGAGGCATGTATGGGTTGGGTGGTAAAATCTTTGGCCGTGATGGGGATATCGACAAGGCTAAGAAGCTGACCGATGGATGCGTATGGGCATATCAGTCAACCCCTACCGGCCTCATGCCGGAATTTGCTCATATAGTAGCCTGTCCCGCCCTGGAGAAGTGCGCTTTCAATGAGTCGAGTTGGTATGAGGATCTTGACCCTAGCATGGAATGGCGTGACAAGCAACTGGCCGAATGGGAGGAGGGCGAGGCCCAAAGGAAACTTGCTGAAATGTCCGCTCCTGCTGCTGCTAAAGCTCCTGACTCCGAGCCTGTAGCCCCCAGAGAAGAGGCTGCCCGGCCACGCAAACCGGTTGACATGAGTATCGGAGGCAAGCCCGTTGCCGAGGTCAATGAGGCTGGCCCCGGCGCCCCTGCTGCTGCTAAAGCTCCCGGTTCCGAGCCTGTGCCCCCCAGAGAAGAGGCTGTCCAGCCACGTAAACCAGTGGACATGAGTACCGGAGGCAAGCCCGTTGCCAAAGTCATTGAGGCTGGTCCCGGCGCCCCTGCGGCAGAAGGACCCCCAAAAGTGGTCAAGAGAGCTGGTATTCCGATGCCTGAGCTGGACAGGAAGATGGAAGAGGATGACTCGGAATTCGGCTCAATGCTCCCCGACTCGCTCAAGCAAAAGATCGGTCTGAACAAAGCCAACTCAAAAGAGGCCAGTTCGGAGAAGGCTGATGCTAGCAAGACCAACTCGGACAACAAACCTGCGGCTGCCCAAGGCGCAGCAGAAAAGCCTGACGAGGCCAAGCCTGCTATTCCAGACAGCTATGATACCATTAGGCACGGAGAACAAGTTATTGCTCCACGTGACGAGTTTGAAGAGAGGCCAATGTCACACGAGGAATACGTCAAGGCCAAAATCGAGAGAGAGCAGCTCCCTCCGGGTTATACTGATGTCGTGAACAGAAACTACATTCTGCGGTATGTCTACCTCAGCCCCATCTAACTGCTCTCGCTAATTTTATCCATCATAGACCTGAGGCTATCGAATCTGTCTGGTACATGTATCGTATTACTGGCGATACCACCTGGATGGATAAGGGTTGGAAGATGTTCCAGGCCACTATCGCTGCCACCCGCACCGAGTTTGCCAACAGCGCCATTGAAAACGTTCTGAATGGTACAGAGAACGGTCTCAAGGACGAAATGCAGAGTTTCTGGATCGCCGAGACTCTCAAGTACTATTACTTGCTCTTTTCAGAGCCAAACGTCATCAGCCTTGACGAATGGGTTCTAAACACTGAGGCGCATCCATTCAGGAGGTCTACATAAGTGCTTATTGTGTGTACTTTATAAGCCTCTGCAACAGGTGGTTCGTGTTGGGGGACTATCGTGTTTTTGAAACAAAGAGAGGGAAACTTTGATGGAACGTTACAACCATTGGGAAAGTCACGACATGACAACAGCGTTTTGGACAAAGATTAGGATAATGTACGGTTCAAAGGCGCCAATCATCTGAGGATATATCGAATATATATGCGAATTTCAACTGCAGCCGGGGTACTTCAGCGTCCCTCGCGGTTCAGAGCCGATTTGACCGTTGTTCCTATGTCGTTTAACCTTGCTCTCCAGCTGCATCCCATTGGACTGAGATGGGCTGGTGGTTACCAGAGAACTTTATACCGCCGAACCATAACTCAAACCTCAGGTCTGCTGGCGCTACGATGAGTCGAATATCGAATCTACATATGTAGAACTTGGTACCACGCCGAAAGCATGTGCCTCGCTTCTCTTTGAGGACGAGTTGGTGTTGTTCAATGCCAGCGAGGTTGCTTTTTACGGAGCAAAGCTTCATCGCTCCGGCTTGTTTGAGACTCCGAGGGAGCCATTCTGGTTCGTTGTTCGACACCACGATTTCTGCGTCCCAAGCTCGTGTAGTATCTCCTTCTTTTAGCCTGATCTCGAAGGGCTTGGTTAACGGAGAGTCGGGATTGACTGTGTCTCCCTGTGGCAATGTCAACACCTATGGCTTCAGTGGCGAGCGAGGACTGGTACATCTAGTATCTTGAAACACACCTTTTTGACCAGCCACTGAATCTGATTAGTGGCCCACTTCACAGTTGAATCCCATGGGTCTTGTCGGATATCTTCGTCAAAATGATGAGCAGGCATATAGACCTCTTGAACGATGACACCATAGCTTGCTCGGGCGATCCAGGTGCTAAGGACAGACTTGCTACCTGATTCCATTCTCTGGCGCTTGTTCTCGAGAACTCCTCGTGCTACGATCAGCTGCGGATCTTGCGAGGGTATGACAACGACGTTCCGAGCATTGGGGTGTTGCAACTTGGACAGGCATTCCTGGAGAGTCTCACGCACATAAGCTGAACTCCCTAGACCGCCTGAGAGAATTACATATTTCTGTGTTATGATATGAGCTTTGAACGAATTCAGAACAAGGGAAAACTTACCACTTGCTCCTCATGACACCTTTCAGTCAACCAATCTAGTCGTTTGTTGATTCGTCCCATAATTGCCTCAATATGGACATCGAACAACGCTTGGATATCTTGTCTGCCCAAGGTCAGCCATGAACGGTAAGCATGCCAAAGCAATGGGCCTTGTAAGAATCAACTGACTTTGTAAATAGCATCCGTCCTTCTTGGACTCCAAGCCCTGCGTGGTTCACGTCGTAGCCGACACCCTCCATGACGATCCTATACACTGGCTGCATGTAAACTCTCTCGCCAAACTTGTGCTTGACGCTCTTGAAGCCCGGGCTTCGGGCCATACGCGCTGCAAAATCAGCAGGCAGCTTAAAGTCAGGGTTCGCGGCCAGTCGTTGCGAGACAAGCCGAGCAAATGCGCGATCGATAAGGGATGAACCGACGCCTACACCACTGACAGCAGCAATCTGAGCGAGTTGCGGAAAGTTGCAGTCTGCTGATGTGACACGCATAAGGGCAAAATCTGTTGTGCCGCCGCCTGCGTCAACGGTCAGAAACACATTGTTGGCTCTCAGGTTTACGGCCCCTGTCTTGAGCGTGGCGACGGCTGCGGCCTCGGCTTCTGTGAGATCGACCAGAGCTGAATGCTTGGGGCCCTCGGTTCCAAAGCTGGCATCGTGAATTGCGCCCTTGAAGGCGTTGATTATAGCCATGCTCGTCCATGTCGTGGGGGTACTGAAGAGGAACAGAACGGCCATGCTTCCCCAGCCACCGGTATGTTTTATGCCCATGCGTATCTCTATACTGTCTTTGACATGCGCATAGACCTGCTTCAGATAGTCCGTCACAAACTGTCGGGCCTGAGCAGTGCTGCGCGGGACATTGGGAAGACCCTGCTGCTGTGCAGCGTCAAGCGTGTCTGGGTCGAGGAATATCTTGAAGAGCTCGCGACGAGTCTTGCCCGCGTCACTATCATCATCGGCACACATGAAGCCCCATGATGAGATGCTTCCATCTGCGTTGTATACGGTGGTCGTGGGGACTTTTCGATCGCCTCTGTCGTCGCTACCAGGCCAGTCATTGACGACCTGTATGGGAATACCGTGTCTCATCCAAGCTACACCTAGAAACGAGTCAGTTAGGTTCATGAGAACTTGGAGCTTGTTTTTACCAGTGTAGGTGGTGCCCAGGTCAACCGAGACAGTCAGGTCTGGGAATTCTTCCATCATCCAGCACGTTTCTGGTCTGCTCAGTTCTGTAGGACAGCAATTGAGGAAGAAGAGTATTCTTTCGATAAGAGAAAGAGCCCGACAAGGCTTGACCGAGCCTCATACAATGGGCTAGGTTCGGGCTCGGGCTACCGGCTACGGGCTTAGAGACCTGAGCCGCGAGATATCAGGCTGTCGGGCTGCACGTTCAAGGGTGGGCGGCCGGGCTGTGAGAATCCAGACTTGGCCGAGGCCTGGTGATGAAAGACACATCGCGACAACTGCCTACATATGCTGAGTGGCTTGACAAGGGATGCAGCCAGCCGAGCTGCAGTCTAAGGAGACACCGGCCGGTGACAGATAAACGGATGAAAGGCCGGCCTACTGAGGCCTGAATAGGATAAAGAGCAATCCCACTCTTGGATGCTTTTTGATTTCTTCAGCTTCTTCAGTTTCTTCTCACTCTCTCGCCCCTCAAAATCACTCATTCCCTCCCTATCTTGGACTGCTTTACCCTTACAGTACTTCTGCTATTTATTCAACGCAGAAATGTCAGAAACAGTGGTAAATATCACAGTGGAATTACCTTTAGACCAGAACCATGGTGCCGTGCTATATATTGGCGATGGGAACGCAGGTGAAGTATCTGGTACTCCCGAGAATGATAGTACCGTGTTCTTTGGCATAAACTTACCTACTACGGAGGGAGCAACAACTACTCAAATAGTAAATGCCACTTTCACGCTGGGGGCGGAATCAAAAGGGACGCTCATAATTAATGGCCAGACGATAAACGACACCGCCGCCCCTGATCCTACTGCCCCTGGGACAACGAGGGTCTCTTTTACCAACGTATCCCTATGGCCTTCAGCGACAGCATCAGAAGATCAGACGACCATGGGAGCAAGTTCAGAATTCTCGGAGCCCTCTGCTGGTCCAACAGACGGTCCATCAGAGCAAACACCAGCACCAACACCAACAGATGCACCTGGTCCATCCTCACAGGGGCTGTCAAGTGGTGCCGTTGCTGGGCTCGCTGTCGGTTGCTTCGTTGCGGGCTTGGCCTTGGGTCTCGTGGCGGCTTTCTTCCTTGTACGAAGACGTCGAAAGAGAAATCAACCTTCGGCAGGCTTTGTTCAAACCAAAAACTATGATGCTGAGCCAAAGAGCGGACCACAAATCACGATGGCCCCCTCAAAGAATGATGCTGAACTCAGCCAGTTCCTTCTCGAGGCCACCCCTGACAAGGAAATCCAAGGAGAACTCGGCTCATTATCGGAGCTCATATACCAGCACGTCGAAGGTCACTATCATGGGATCCAAATTCAGGTCGACCCAGCTGAAGTTGCTCAGAGCCTCGTCGATGTTGGATACGCCCCAGAGCTATCAGAACTTGAGGAAGAAACTGTTGCTGCTGTGTGCCTCGATCCAAAGACCCGCAAGGCCGGTCTTCGCCATGTTATCTCGCACATGATCTTTCAAAGTCTCGACTTCAGCTCTGCGAGTAGCTCCTCCATGCTTCCTCTCACGGTGGCGGCTCTGGCACAAGAGGGCCACTCAGCTGGAAACACCGACAGTCCCGGTAAGACAATCCTCTGTTCAGAGCCTGATCAGCAAGCGGCTAACCACGTCACTTACACAGAATTATCCCTTGCACGCTCCAGGTGGCGTAGCCTATCAGCCCTGCTTCTCCATCCCAACCCCAGCGAGAGAACGCCGCTCCCAGTCTCGATGGCGGAGGCTTCCCAGAAGGCGCGTTCCCTGGCAAATAAGTCCAACACATTTTTGCACTTGTTCGTTGCACAAGACGCTGTGAGTCGACAAGATCAGACAAGCCATCTGCAAGCTGTCATTCTTGAGTGCGCCAAGCTGGGCTATGTTGTTCTGTCGCAACCAAGCGACTGGCAGTTTGTTTTTAGCAACAGAAACTCTGCCGGCCGAAGGATTGTTGTGTGTCCCGGGTTAGAAAAGGTCAGCCACCGTGATGGAACTGGGTATGGATCACCCAAGGAGGTGGTGGCCCCGGAGACCATGCTTTTGTGAGAGGGGAAGCACTCTTTGTATACTATGAGTGCTTTGTTATCAGATGACCGATGTTTCTCTTGCTGGTAGTTTGTAGATAATAGTCTTTGTAGGTAGTTGTGCAGTTGGGATAGCCAATCACACACTCAAACACGTAGCCGAAACTCGAGACGTACCAATACAAAACCTCACACGATTTCAAGTAAAAATGAACTAGATAACGGATGGGTTGTTTCGGATCTGATATTCCCTCATACCAAGCTATCTGTCTATTTGCTTGGCTGCATGCGTCTTGCTGCTATATCTTCGCCTCGCATATCGCCAAGCAACGAACAGA
The DNA here is from genome assembly GCA_021655895.1 of Fusarium sp. NRRL 66739. NCBI lineage: Eukaryota > Fungi > Ascomycota > Sordariomycetes > Hypocreales > Nectriaceae > Fusarium > Fusarium sp. NRRL 66739. Next base: position 12,996 of record JAJJWO010000555.1, read on the forward strand.
GCCAGGCTCAGTTGAAGCGTGTCTCCGGGTGGATGTAAGATGATAACTTGCATATATGGCTGAGGATTTGTCTGGCTTGGTTGGCACTGAGTGGCCATGAGTGAAGCCTGCTCTCGGAGCCCGTTTCTCGATATGTAGTATGCAAGCCACATGCTTGTGATCCCACATCGAGTTTCAGCTCGGGACATGAGGCCCCTGAGCCCATCCTAGGAGTTGAGGCTGTATCTGTGGTGGATGGATAATGTGCAAATCGGTCAAGACTCTCGGCCACAGCCTGATTCTATTTCCGAGCGGAAGACTGAGTCTTGTAGTGCAGGTGTTTAGAGACAGTGACTGGACAGCACCCCTTAACTTCTTCGAGTCTCCTACTGTAGACAGAGTCTCTGGTGTAGTTGCAGAACCTCTCTCTCCAAGCACCAGGTCTCTTTCACTATTCCATCATGCCTAATCCCCTCAAAGCAAGCTACCACTTGCTGACCTTGGCTCTCGACCACGATCAAGTGCCCAACGATATCCGACGCAGTCTCGAGCTCGTCCGGACGTGCGACTCAGATCTTCAGCACCTCATCGAGCTTCGCAACGACTGTCTGCCACTCCTCCAGCGTCGTCCAAAGGTCCTCCGACGTGTGCACTCCATCATAGAGGCTGCACAGAAGGGACTGCAGGAAGTCTGTGAGATTGTTGAAAGATGCCGTCCAGAGGGTCATCGAGGCGGAAAGACGGCTTTCTCTAAGCGCATGTCGTGGGTGTTCATTGACTCAAGTGAGTTTCGGAACCAGGAGCCCATAGTTAGTCGACATCATTCTGCTGTCCTCGCTGAGTTGAACTTTCTGAGGCAAATTGCACTTCTGGCCCCTGTTTCTGAGCCAGAGAAAGTAAAGGAGAAGTCTGGTATCCAGGAGGAGGCTACTGTATTTGACAATGTTGCTCTTTTGGGAGATATTCTGGGTGATTCGACATGTGAGCTTGCCTTTCTCATCACTCTAAGGAACTTGGACATTCTAACAACTTGATATTATAGCCTCTCTGAAGAAACAGCCACCAGTTCCCCAGCCTACTGTACCACCCATCATCATCTTCAACACAAACAAAGGACCGACAGCACCGCCAAGTATGCACTCATCTCCGCCTCCTTCTTATCTGCATACATCAACAAGTTCTCAGACTTTGCATATGGAACATACCGTCAACTCGCTACCAGAACTTCTTCCTGTCGACATGGTCAATACTTCGTCATCGAGGGCTCAAAACAGAGGCTTCACGTGCGATACCGAGGTTTTCGAAGGCCTTTCGATGCTTCTTGAAAACCGAGCGGACCTCCAAACTAGCCCATCACCATCCCCGTCCAAGTTTGATGAACTGAACAGGCCGCTTACAGCTATGTCTTGTGAACAGAGGCCAGATCTATCACGCCTCTCACTCCAGAGCGCAAACGACAGTGTCTCAGACTTGAGCCTATATAGTCGACACGCAAGTGCCAGCTACACGCCCTCAGTGCTATCGTCGAACTCGCGCACTCCTCATCAACTCCACAGGTCTTCTCTTTCAACACCCCCTGCAATCAATCGACCAGCCGCTCAACACCATAACGTCTCATATACAGCATATCCTGGTCAGCTTAGATGGTCAAACTCATCCTCCATGACAATATCTTCCATCTATACGGCTCACACAGGAGCTGAGCCCACCTCGACACCGCCTATCGCTGAGCTGGACAGTTCGCCGTACCAGATGGTCCCTATAGACGGCGCCTTGAGCCAGGCTGGTCGTCTAGGAAATACCTCAACAGATCCCCAGTTGGCTAAGCAGTTAAACGTGATTCCAGTGGAACTACCAGCACAGGAAACCTGCTCGCACAGTGACCGAGGCAGCAAGCAGCCCTCAGCTGACCAGGCTTTAAACACGGGGGAAGCATGAAGCAACCAAGGCCAGGTATTATGGGAACTAATGGCAGTGTCAGTTCTGTTCTTGATAATAGTATTCAAGTGATTAATGTATTCTCATGGGTCTTCTGCATAAGGCGCTTTTTGCTTGGGTTTTGTCTATAACGGTGGGAGTAATCACTCGTCATGTACGGAGTATTCGCGTTCATAACCAGTAAGCTTCTCTCACCTCGACGACTTCACTTATAGTCATAATAGCATAAATGGATGAGCCAAATGCATGTAATCCAATATATTAAAGCCTCCGCCTATTTCAACCATGCCATCTAAACCCTGTATCAGTCACTATACGCAGCAGTTGTCATATCCCAAAACACATCCTGTCCAAGAAGAGAAGAAAAGCAATCCAAAACATTCAAAAATCAAGCATCGTATCCGAAATCCTCAATTCGCACTCGTGACAAATAAGCTGTCTGAATAATACAATCAATAAACGTTTCCCATCTTTCCTTGCGCGTCAAGACATATCCCATTGAACTTTCGTACCACATCCATGTCGTGGTCTCTGATATCATGTCTTTCGCGTCCATTCTCCATCATCTCTCATCTCAAGAGATCGGTCGTCTGTATAGTGAAATCGTAGTCTATGTGCAAAAAGATGTGCATTCCCCGTTTCGCGTCATCAGCTCCCTTCAGCGTCGAAGCGTCATGGCTCAGTCTCGAGTCTGAAGCCCCTGTTTTCAAAGGCCATCGTATCGATTATCCGAGATCTGATTGTGCCGTGATCCAGGTCACATCGTGAAGCGAATAAAGCGCCAGGGTTCGGTGTCGTGTATGTACCGTACCGTCCCTTTTCGAGGCTGAAGACCGTAATTACAACCGATCGCTCAGTGTTTTCAAAAGCAAAAAAACCATTTCCGGAACTCCGTTGCTGATGCCCTTTACCGTCTTTGATCTTACCGTCGCCGTGTCGAAGATTAAAGTCGACGTATGTACATTTATATTTCGATAACTCAATCCTCAATGGTCCGCGATGACCCAGGTGAATTCGAGGTTTCCTATACCATCGAACTGAGCACGCTTATACTGAGGATCATGATGAGTAGACCGATCGTGACAACTATCAGTAGTGCGAATGAGAACCAACCCAGTACCATTGCACTGGTTCCCACGCCACTCTTGACAGCTCCGTTGCCGAAATCCTGGGCTATAACCGAGGCGGCGACTGACGCTGTATGTTGCCATAGTACAGAGACGAGGACGAAGATGGCCGAGATGAAGATCAGGGCGAGAGCAATCTGCGACACAGGACGGGACGGGAAAGGCTTGACTTCGCGGTCGGAGCCCTCAGAGTCAGTCTCCTCGTGCCAGCCGGGGAAGGTTGCGAGTAGCAGGAGACAGACAAAGGCGAAGATGATGGCGATGATACTGGCCGAGTCAGCGTGTTATTCATAGAGCGTTGCCAATATCACAACTTACATGAGGTAGGGGAACACAATCATGTCCTTGAACTGGGCAGCCAGCCAAATGAGGTTGAGAGGATCTTGGTCCACGTCGACCTCCTTTGCTAGAGCAGTGGCATTGTTGCTGCAGAGCCAGGAACCGCCATCGGGGTTGATGCAAATACCGAAGTAGCCAACGCGAGCTTGAAGTGAAGCGTCGCCTGCAATGTTCTCAATAGCTGAGTGAAGGTTGTAGTCGACCTGGGCGGTGTCGGGCACGGCGTCATAGCTCTTGTAGTAGATTGAGAGGAGGAAGATGTCAGGAATGAGTGGCGAGGATGATGAACAGCCGGCAAGTAGTAGTGCTGTTTCATGTTAGTATGCGTCTTGGATAGCAAGCTTGGAAGAACTCACATAATAGAATAATAGCGATGGCAATGAGAATCATCAACACATGGTGATAACCGAGGAATGGAACGAAGCCTAGTTAGATTGCACGTTAGTCTGGCGGCTAAACACCAAGACATCTCATATAGATGTCCCGAGACATGAGAGTCACTTACGATACCAGCCGACCTGGACCTTGGGAGGCCGTGAGGACGAGCTGCTAGTGCTCGTCTTGGAGGCCATATTGGATGATGTTGTTCCTGTCCTCCTTCAAAATGCTGAAGTGACGGATACAACTCAGTAGTCTGCGCTCGTCTCCCAGTCAGGGAGCGACGGTCAAGTTGCGCAAGACCACTGTCCCTTGATTTCCTAGCTCTTTCTGCTGTCGCTTAGTCGCGTAACCGTAGGTAGAAGCGGTGCTGTTAACGTTCAAGATGACGGTCTTGTCAGCTTCCTCCACTAAGCAGCCGATCAGTCTGTCTCGGGAACGGGCGTGTTCTTGCTGAGAGGATGAGTGATGGAATGGGGACGAGATGAGTCGTCGATGTCTCGGTAGACAGTCGACGCCAGCTGGAATGTGCGCGGGCTGTAGACGACGGTTGGTTTCAACGAGCGAAAGTCGGGCCCTGTAATAGTGAGATCTTATAAAGAGGTTAGGTGAGAGAAAGTCGCCTTTAGCTGGCAACTATGAACGAAATGGGGGAGTCTTTGAGATCAGTTCACTTTCTGCAAACGAGGGTGACTTAATGGTTTTGGTTGAGAAAACCCCCTTGGGAAAGGGGAGGAGAAAGGAGAGAATCGGTCGGTCAGTCGATCGGTTTTGGTGCATCAGAGAATTGAGCGAATATTCGATGGCTGGGAGACTTGGAACAGTTACCAGCCTCTGGACTTTTTGGCGGTGGGTGATGCAGAGAGGTAAGGCCAGCCACCTATTTACAGCGGTTGTCAGGGTGATGTGACGTTTTAGATGTGGGGTCGACGCTGGCCAATGATTGAGCTCCATCGAGCACCGGGCAATCCGCTAGCCGGGGCCCGTAAGAGGAAGGAGAGCCCAAGCTAAGCTTTACTCGGGTAAGCGCTACCGGACCTGCAGCAGCCAACTTCCTGGTTTGAGACTGATCCCTGAACCCTAGGATCTACGATCTTACGTAGCGCTTCGCCGCAACTTGAACGCGTTTTCGATACGACTCAACCGTGGCCTTGATTCTTCGCTTGTCCCTGTTGGTCCGTGTCTATTGGCCTCGGCCCTGCCAGCTCGTCAGCGCCCAGATTCTGCCAAGGATACAAGTGGTCGCGGACCTCTCAGCTCAATGCAGTTGTCATGACAATCTGGCGTGTTTCGGGCATTGGTTGGGCTCGTTGAATACGGGGATAGCCTCACTTGACGGAATTATCAATTATCGGTGTCGGCCGCTCGCTGTCTTGCGCTGACTGTCCCTGTTCGCCTCGTCGTCTCTCAACCTGGTGTATAAACATCTCTCTCGGCAATCAATCCCATCTCCCATTCAGCTCCCCGTCTACCCGTCTACCCCGAGCAAGGGAGGAATCACCCGGATGATGGATCCTCTCTTCTCCCCTGTCAATCTCTCGAATCCACTCCTGCGGAGCTGAGAAGCTTCATTGCTCACCAGTCTACGGATATGATTCTATAGTTGATGACAACATCTCGTGTAACACTCCGAGATCATCGGGATATACAAAGCCTCTCTCCAGTCCACGAATGCTTTTTCGTCATAGTAGCGAGTTTATATCTTCCGAAAGAGCCGTTTGATTCATCATGACTATTCTCAGCGCCCAGCCACCCGACTATTAAACGACCCCTGGCGTTCAGCCACCTCAATTCAATTATCGGACTCGACTTTCTTACCGCGATTCCGCGTTAATTATTGATGCCCCTGAGCTAAGCCGATGTTCTGTGTTTCAGACGATTCCTTCTTTCCTTCGAAATTTCTTGTTCCTCTTGTCGCTCAAGCCAGCGCTTGAGCTTTCATTTCAGTACACATGCATGTAAACCAGATATGTAGTTATCGATTATGGTGGGGCTTGCACCCCACGTCATTCAATAGTAGCTACGTTGCGCCATGAGCTTCATGAACACCAAAAACCACTATAACAATCATGGCCACAGCAGCTGCCAACGCTCAGGGCACATCGCTCGATGCTCGAGTTGAAGATTTCTTAGACGATAAGCTTCAATCGACCGCGGACCTCGAAAATCTCGACACGCTGCTTGCAAATGTTGAGCTGCAGCGGAACCAGTTGCAATCGCAACTAGACACAGCTGTGAAAGAGCTTGAGGAGACTCGGCGCACTGCTGACGACCGTCAGGGCTCGCTTGCTGCACGTATAGAAGAGTTCCAGAAGCTTCAGGAGAGCATCGATGTCCGCGCTCAGATCTACGCCGCCTCTGATGCCCCCGACCAGGCCATCGAGCGCCTCAAGTTGCCCATGAACAAGATCAAGGCGGTTGAGCAAGCCCAAGGCTACTTGACTCTTCTACAAGATGTCGAAAAATTCCGCTCGGAAGCGCGATCCTTCCTACCGCAAGACCCTAAAGCTTCTTTAGGACCATATATCAAGCTGAAGCAGCATGTGCTCAAGTTACAAAACCTACCGGGCCAGGAGGGGCTGCATTTGGTCGCCTATACCGAAAAAGTCACTGGGTCGCTTTGGGATGAGATCAAGTCTACCATGTCTGCGGAACTCGAGGCGGTATTGAAGGAGAGAAAATGGCCCAAGGTCGATACCCAGTCGCAGATGGACGAGGAATGGATAAACTGCATCGAGAAACTCATCGATCTCCAAAAACCAGAGATATCAAACACAAAAAGCCTTGTATCACTGTTGCCATTCGAAATCATGGCCGCCATCTTTGTTTCCGAGTTCCGCTTCCACTTCCTTAGCGATAAGCCTACAAGCAACCCTCAGGCATTTGGAACACATTGTCTACCGTGGTTTATAGCGCTTGTTGAGAGATGGGAAGATTTCTTCCGAGACAACCTTGGGTATTTGCTCGCGGAAAAGTTCCAGGATACTCCTGTGGCGACCAACTTGGCTTATATCGACCCTGTTTCTGCGTTGATCACAGCAATACTACCGGTTTTGAAAGAGAAGACTTCACTGGTGGCACTTGAGGCCGTCAAGAGCCCATCATTCCTGAGTAGCTTCATGTCACAGCTTATGGCTTTTGACGAAAATGTTCGCTACAAGTTCAACTACGACGGCGGTGACTCTGAGAATGGATGGCCCGGCTTGACTGCGCATATACTGGATGATCACTTTGATACATGGTTCAAGGCCGAGAAGGACTTTGCGCTCGAAAGATATCACACCATTATTGAGTCTCAAGAGGCTCGTAATATCGATTACGATTATGCGCTTCAGGGCAAGATGAAGCCGACCTATGCTGCCGTGCGAGTCACTGATCTCTTGCGATCTGTGACGAGCCAGTATGAGAGGGTACGCACCTTCAAGCACAAAATTCGCTTCCTGATCGGCATTCAGCTGGAAATTTTAGATGAATATCATGACCGTCTCAGGGATGCCCTCCAAGCTTATCAAAGCATGTCCACCACCTTCGGTCGTACTCTGGGCGTGAACAAGGAGGATCTTGCAGCTCTTGAAGGCACGGGTGCTTTCGAAGTGCTATGTAAGGTTATTGGCAGCTCTGATCATGTTGTCAACACCTTGAAAGACTGGAGTAACGAAGAGGTATGGCACAGCCTCGCGAAACACCAGATATTGATTGTATACTCACATGTCTAGTTTTTTGTCACTTTGTGGGATGAACTCCAAACCCGAGCTTCTCACAGAACCAGTCAAGGCAGCAACATCGCCAGTAATATGAGCTACGACGATGTCAAGGATCGCACTTCTGCAGCAGTAGGACAAGAGCATGAGGACGGTGCCCTCTTTGACGAGACTGCCGCTGCCTATAGCATGCGACGCAAGGCAGCCCAAGAGCTGCTTGTTAGTGCTCTTGTCGAGTCTCACAGCAAGGCCTTCCGCGCGTATATGACCCGTGTTCAGTGGACAACTGTCGGCGAGACGGCTATTGCTGGTAAGTCTATCTAACGTACAGTCTCACTGTAAATGCTTCGTCTAATGCTGTGACAGATGAACTTGCCATTACTCCAGAGCTTGACGAGCCACTTCGAATCCTCCAGCGTAACTTTGATTTCCTCATCAAGGCGCTCTCCACTGCTGTCTTCCGCCGCGTTTGGCGTGAAGCTCTTGCCAAGCTACAAGACCATTTATGGCAAAGCATTCTTATGCGCCAATCTTTTACTACCTACGGCGCAACACAATTTCGTCGCGACGGTGCCGCATTGACCGCTATAGTTGAGCGTTACATTCCTGGGGGCTCATCCGTTCTTGACAGCCTGACTGAGGGCATGGTTTTGTTGAGTCTTCCAGTTGAGGCTGGCGAGACAGGCGGTTTGACGCTGAAGGAGGCCAGCGATAGAGTGTTTACAGACAACGAAGAGGCGCGTAAGGTGCTTGAGGAGCTTCATCTCGAAGAGCTGACCCCGCAGAGCGCAAGGAATATCCTGCAACGCCGAGTAGAGAACAACGAAAACGTTGGATGGTGATGCGAATAGATTAAAATTGGGTATATTATTACACATGCGATACCTCTTGCAAAGGTCTATCGTTGCGTGCCATCAAGTGTTGAACCTCTTCGTAACCCTGTATAACAACAGTATCTTTTTCCCTTTATTGTAACCGTTGTATCCAACCTCATTTTGTCGCACCCAAAGATCAAGTTTCATAAGCCAAATCCATTCCCTTTTGCCCAACTCCCCGCTTTGGTTTACTTGCTAAGAGCTCGCATGGTCATCTCGACAACAATAAAGGTACCCGCGCTCACGGGCATAGCTCGCGCCAGAGTAGGTCCAACGCCCTTCCAGAATCCGCGCGCACCTTCGGCACGCCACGTCTGGGAGAAGCAGTCACGCATAGTGGTGTATCGCTGGTTAGCGCCATAGCCGTCGGTCTGCATCTTGCTCTTGATCACGTCGAAGGGGTAGCTGGACAGCCAGAGGACCTCACCGGCAATACCACCGTAGAGAGCGATCTTCCAGGCAGGGATATCCTTGCGGTCAACCTTGTTGCGCGCAGCGTCCGAGTTCATCATCCACTCAAAAGCAGTGAACCAAGAACCGTAGGCAAAGGCCTCTCGCCAGATAGTGACACACTGTCCGCGGTAGATGCCGCTGAGAACGCCGTTGTGAGCGCCGAGCTTGCGGATGCAGTCGCCGGGACCGTCGTAAAGACGGCCGGCGCCGTGGGGCTGGCTCTGGAGACGGATACGGATGTGCTCGATGGGGCCGGAGAGGACCGAGTTGGAGATACCGGCAAAGGCACCGGCAGCGCCGTACTGCGGGTATGAGAGCTCGGCGCCGGCGTTGCGGGTCTGGAACCAGCGCTTGGCAGCGTTGAAGGCGCCGAACTGGACGGAGACGCAGGCGCCGATTCCGATGAGGGGTGTGAGTGTTCCCTTGTAGAAGGCGAGGGCGCCCTCGTTCTTGTAGATGGTGGTGGCGGCGTTGATGGCGGAGGAGTACTGGGTGGTGGTTTGGAGTCGGACCTTGACGATGTCAAAGGGTTGACCTAAGAGGAGGGTGTTAGCAGTTGATCTGCTCGCATTACCGCATACAACGAGCTCATATAACTTGAGCCAGTTCTCATCACTCAGCTCGGGCAAAGTCCAATACATACCAATCAAGACCTGTGCAACTCCTCCAACTGCGCCTGAAAACAGATCCTTGGCCGTCTGAAGCGCAGGGCTCTGCTTGGCCGCCTCCAACTCGAGGGCGTCCATCTCTGCTCAATTGGCGGGGTGGAAAGCCGTCTTGTCTTCGAGTTATTGTAACAAGATACTGAGCAGGACGCAAAAAAACTTGTCAAAAGGCCAAAAAGAGTTGAGAATGCGAAAACAAAGCAGAGGAAAGCAAAGCAGAGGGGGGGTACAAGAAAAGATAAGATATCGCAATCCGGGGTTGATATTTTGCGGAGGGCGCCAGCGGCCGGCAAATGACGTGCTGGCATTACAAAGCCGTTGTCGGAGCCCGGCCTGTCGGGGGGTTTTCGGTGATGAGATAGCGTGATACAAGCATGTCTCGGAGCCAGCCCCGTAGCCAATTTGGTCTAGAACGCGTGGATTCACTGTGTTTTCCTATCGGTATCTGCTCCGGCATACCGTTCCTGACAGGTACCTCTCTAACTATTCCTTTTTCTCAAAGATGGTGGGTTGGCCAATTACAATTGCGCGCCCGATTTCGGGGTGAGCATTTGATAACGGAACTCGGGATCTGCGAATACGATACAACCTCAAGTTTCAAAATGCAGTTGTTGACTGGCCCCAGCTTTAGGTCACTTAGACTCATACAACAGGTGATACACGCTTCTATGCTCATAACCACGTCCCTTCTCTTCAATAGCGTCTCACACCCTGCTTCTCGTTGTTCGCATCATTCTGCGCCTGCGCGTGCTGCTCAATAGCCTCCTTGAGCTTCCCGACAACCTCAGGCTGGTTGCTAAACGCCGTCATAAGTAGACCCTCCAGCTCGGCTTCTACTTTAGCAATTGGTTTTACACCAGGCTTCCGATTTTGAGAGTCGTTCATCAAAGCGCCCCAGCGCTGTGTAAAGTTATAGATGGACTGTCGCAGCAATTCATCGAGCTGCTCGTTCATATCTTCAACCGTCAACGTCTTGGCCGTTACGGATGGTGTTCCTCGAGACCAAAGACCCCCGCCGATGATGTTTGAAAAGAATCCGACCCAGTTCTGAGGACTGAGCGTATCCCAGATATGGACAAAGTGTTGCATTGAAGCGGCCTGGTTCCGAATGTCGCCAATCTCCAGAGAAACCAACTCATTCTTTAGTATGAGTAAGTTTTTCACCATGAACAGGTCAGGGTCTGTTTCGGCCTTCAACGATTTTATCCTCGCTTCTGCACGTTGGAGCACCTGAATGGTTTCTCGCACAATCTTGAAGACGACCGAACTGTTTTTCGACTGGAAAGGGATCAGCCAAGTATCTAATCTTGGAAAGAAAGTACCTACCGATCTCTCTTTTGGCATGCAATGCTCGTACATGCCTAAAAGCTTGATGGCCTGCTTAACCAAAGGATGTGCGTTTGAAGACGCCACTCCTCCCACTACAGGGCCAATTTTCAAAGAAGCATCTTGAACAGGCGCCTTTGTGATTGTTTTTGTGACCTCGGTCTCGAAGACAGTGTCCGTCAAAGGCCACAGGTGGTGGGCAAGGAGCTGCGAGGTGTATTGCTTGCACTTGATGAAATAAGGCGATTCCATATCATCTAGATCAGCGCCAAAGTATTCATTTGCAAGCAATCCCACAACATTGCATGTCGTTTCTAATGGTGCTGTCTGCAGAACGGTCTGAAGATTGTTCACCAATGGCGTCAAGTTGCCAGGATGGACGATGGTGGTGTTGACAACCTTGATTGCCTGGAAAACAGAATCTGCAGCTTGTGTCCATACAGGTTCGACGTCGAATAGTTTCATAAACAGACTCTCTTCATTGTATATTCGCTCGAAGCATTGCTTGATAAAATTGCGCGATGCTGTCTCAGCTGACAAGTTCTTGACTTCCTTGTTGAACTCCTCGATATCAGATTGCGTCAACAACTTGAGGTCACGATCTCGTGTCGTCAGATGGGTGTGAATGATGTTATTAGCCGTGTTCGCATAAGTATCAAAGTGGGTGCATGATTCGTTTCGCTCGCCATATGAATCGTACGCTCGGCGTACAACTTGGCGAACGTTAGGGACTAGACCATACGAGTCCAGCATCATTTCTTGGAATCGACCATAAGCAAGCGCATGGCGAGCTGATTCGGATTTCGTGGCGGCAATTTGTCGTCCAATCTCAGGCGAGACCTTTTCCAATGTCGTCTGGTAACCGTGCTCAAGAAGATGTAGAGCTTTCGTGAGAAGCGCAGTATATCGGGCAAGGTAAGTATCGCGATCGCGGTATGCCGCCTAGATGTATGAGTCCATGTACTGCAAAATAACAAGGGATTCTTACATGGTTCTCCATAAAGACAACGCACGCATCGATATTCTCAACCATCTCTCCAAAGGAAGCGTCGTCAACCAATCGGCTGGCGCCTGGGGCATTGAGACGTCTTGTCGCATTGTCAAGGTAGGCGTAATAATGTAGATCGGTCCCAACTTCGTCGGCCAATTCTTCTAGTCGTCTTTGTTCTTTCAAAAGACCCTCACATTGTGATTGAAAGGTCGACGTTTGCGCTTCGACAGAGCCAAAGGAATTCGATAGGGAGGTGAGTAGTTTCAGAGTCGCATTCGCATCGTCTATAAGCCCATCTAAGTGCCGTTCCGTCAAGGTAAGCTGGTCGCGGTAGAGTCTAAGAATAGTCAGAATGGCTACAACAAGAGTGCGCTTCCCGCATAACTCAGCATGCATACAGGTACTCTTGTTGGCTAGCATGTAGCAATTGCTCGTCATACGATTCCAGAGTATTCGGCTCATGTGTTTCCACTTCGTTGCTAGAGTCAGGCAGCATCAAAGCTTCCCATGCTCTGCTCTTTTTATCGGTCCTCTTGGATTGCGGCTTTGTATCTTTGGATAACTGTTCCCTAACCACGTGGTAGAAGTCGGAGTATGAGCTCGCTCGGCGAATGACGGTCGGTTCTGGTGGAGTATTGGTATCCTCGATCTCTTCGTAGACATTGGGCATTGGCGCCACAGGCTCGTGTATTTGGCCCGTTTCCTGGAACCACCTGGTGAGCTTCAACAACTTTTGGTGGGGTGTGGGACATACATTGGGCTGTTGTAGTAGAGACTCCTTGCGACGATGCGAGTGGCTTTGGCTGTGGCTGCTAGAGTGGCCCTTCTTGCTGGTGCCCAGGTCGGGCATCAGCGTATACCATGAATCCTCATACATGGCGTGGATAGAGCTCAGGGGAGCTCAAAATCAAGGCTTCACAGGGAGCTCTTGTAGAAGCCACGCAGCAAGCGTTAAGGTTAAAGTCGGAGGCGTCAGCTCCGAACCGCCGATGGCGGGAAAGTGTGGGGCAGATATCCGTGCATAGCGCGCTAGGGGATAGAGAGTGCCTGCAGAATGTGGCTCAGGCCCCTCATTGTGGCTAGTGGCTAGCGGCTAGCGGCTATGGAAGCTTGTGTGATTGCTCTTGACCTGACCTGCCACAGCCCAAAGAATTTTGCTGACCAGTGCATCTGGAGCTTGAGCTCTATGACCTCACAACTATTTTATCCTTCATTGAGAGGCAACTTTAGAGTTGTTGGCTTTCCTACAACTTAAATCCTTCACCAGGAGAGCATATAAGTTGCATTGATACATTTTCACGTTGTGCAGTATGAACGTCTCCCGAGCTGCTCTTAGGCGAGCTGCCATTCACTCACAAGCTCGTCAACCTATCACTTCAACTCAGCGCCAATGCCTTCGCTACGTCCACGACTATGGCAGCGAGTATTCTCAACCTCCTTCAAACCGTGGAGGCAAACTCATCGGTCTCGCCGCTGTCTTAGGTCTAGCTGGTGCTGGAACTTACTTTTATCCTAAATTAACTGGGCAGTCTGAGGCTTCTGAAGTTGACAAGAATGCTCCTATCAAGGCCGAGCTCGAGTTCGAGAAGCCTCGCAAGAAGGTCAAATCTAAGGAGGAAAACCGAGACCTCATCAGTTCACAGCACCTTCAAGTCAAACACAGCTGGGAACATCCTGGAGTTTACGCATGGGGTTCTAATATTGGCAAGGTCATCGACCCAAAATCCAACGACAAATATGTCAAGTCACCTCGGCGGATCCCATACTTTGATGACCAGATCCTCCGAGATTTGAAGCTGACGTCTGCTTTTGGTGCAGCAGTCACTGAGAAGGGCGATCTAGTTCAATGGGGACTGGGCTACAACAAGGATGACCCTTCACCTGTGCCTACACTCGCAGGCAAGGATATTGTCAAGATTGACGTCTCGCTTGATCGAATCATTGCACTGTCGCGCAAAGGTGATGTTTTCTCGGTCCCCTCATCTCGCAACGATCAGGAAGGCGGCCTCAAAGAAGAAAAGAAAAAGTCTTCCTGGTCTATTTGGGGATCTGGTGGTGCAACGGAACGCATTCACTTCCGGAACTTGACGCCATCCGGACTTGCATATGGAGAAACCGTGAAAGACATCAGCAGTGGCCTGGAGCATTGTTTGATGCTCACCTCCAAAGGCCGCGTTTTCTCCGCTGCATCCAGCGCCCTCGAATTTCCGTCCAAGGGGCAAATGGGTATCGTTGGTCTGAACTGGTACAACCGACCTAAGGGACCCTACGATCAGCCCCACGAGGTTACCACTTTGAAGGGATTTGACGTGGCACAGATTGCAGCCGGTGACTACCACTCGGCTGTTCTCGACAAGACGGGACGTATCTTTGGATTCGGTGACAACTCTTTCGGACAGCTTGGAATTGACACTGATATCGGGCTTTCGGTTTCTGAAGCTCCAATTATGCTCCCTACCAACTCGATCTATGCCAACACTGGACTTGTTCCGACCGTGACATCCATAGCAGCGGGCGGAAACAATACTTTCTTCACGGTGGATGCCAAGACTAATGCAATGCCTGGCAACTCCAAGGCTCTCGCTCCAGCAAGGAGACTCCCACCCATTACCACCGACTTGTGGGCTTGTGGCCAGGGAGTTTACGGCACATTGGGCACTGGTCGATGGTCACACGTATCGGCCAAGCCAACCAAAGTAAAGGGGCTCTCATCTCTGTTCGAATTTGACGAAAAGACCAACATGATGGCTCCTATCAAGCTCAAGTCCATAGCAGTTGGCGCCACACATTGCTCGGCTATCATGGATAATGTGACAGAGCTATCTATCTCAGGTCAGGGAACTGAGAATGAGACCAATTGGGGAGCCGATGTCGTATTCTGGGGTGGTAACGAGCACTATCAGCTGGGCACGGGTAAACGAACCAACTTGAATGCTCCAGCCTACATCGGGGCTTTGGACAGCGCACCAGATGCTCGCAAGGAGGGCAGTCCTGATTTCCATCGGCTGTGCGTGACGCCTCGCAAGACGGTTCGCCTGGACGGTGGCAAGGGTCGCAAGGTGTCTCTGGAACAGAAGGTTGAGTGTGGCAAGTATGTAACTGGCATTTACTCTGCTGCCTGAAGCAATATGCCAGAATTGGGCTTGTAAGAGCAGATCCATTGTATCATCAGAAACATATAATCATGTATTTTCATCTGCGGGATGCGTATTTGAAGGGGCGTTGGCGGATGGAATTTGTCACGATTCAACTCTTGTGCACTTAACGGGTATGAGATGCCCGCAAATTGATATCTCCAAGTGTAAAGTTAGTTCAGCTGATCTGATAATATGATCGACATGCAGTAAATTCAAATGTCTTAAAAACAGACACGTGAGTGACATGGTAGAGGTTACGTGATGATCAAGTCAGCATGGCCACCACGAAGCTCTCTATGGGTAGCAAGGATTAGCGAGATGTTTACATTTTCTCATTTGTTTTGATTGTATATACAACACGTGCATTGTGAGTATTATTCAGACAGCCAGCCCAGACTTATTTATATACAGGGGTAAATCGATAAACTATTTACTATATTAGTGGGAGCTCGAGCCAATACGAGGATTGATGGAGTCGACTGCGCTCATGTACGCGCAAGCATCAGGATCTTGCCAAGTCAGAGAGGATATGAATCGACAGTACAGAGTAGAATTGCTACGTATTTCGAAACAAGAAGACGCAGGTACAGGGTTGTCCCACGTCATTAAAATGACGGGTTCCACGGGAAAGGGTTTTTTGGGACTAGAATAGTCCGAATACCTACGTAGTAGACAATACAGTCAGAGAGCCAGAGCACAGGAATGCAAAATACAATGATGTAGTGACTAAATATGCATCTTGACATTTTCAAATGCCTTGTTTCAACGGCAATGGTCTGCGTGATCATTCCTGCACTCAATTTAGCCTGAACCACGGTATCGGGTGCAATAAGCATGTGTCAGAAATTATAGCTTGAGCCATACCGTCGTAGGACCTAAATAGGTAATCCTTGCTACTTAGGTAGGTAGGTACGTATTGGATTTCTTGGATTTATTCTTGGAATCGCCAAAGCGCAGGCGCAGGCGCAGGCTCTTTCCCCACGTCGACTGACGTCCGTATTAGTGAACCGCGCTGGGAAAGCCACAGTCGATCACGTCAAATCAAGTCATGTACGTTCCTGACTCGACTTTTGGGCTGTCAGACTTGGACTTGACTTGACTCCATTTTTCCAAGTACGGGCTGTCTACTAATTATCACGAGATTCTCTCTCTTCCTCTCTTTTTCTTCCTTTCTTCTTTCCATTCTTCTTTCCTCCCTCCTATTCGCTTTCCATCCCTCCATCCTTTCCGTTTGCGGTCCTTCCTCCTCCTCCTCCTCC
>JAJJWO010000556.1:0-13025 GCA_021655895.1 Fusarium sp. NRRL 66739
TTTTATACTTAAGATATAAAATAGTAAAAAATATTAAAAAATAAAAATATTATTTAACATTTTGCCTTTATATAACAATTTATAGACTTTTTAGCTAGCTTAATATATTCTTCCTTTTAAGCTTACTTATATAAGCAGTAAAGACTTATTTATCTATATATTATATAAGAAAATAGCCTAAAAATAGTCCCTAAAATAGAAAAGTAAGTCTTGGCTCCTATTTATGCCAGAAAGCCTAGGAAATTTAACCTC
The DNA here is from genome assembly GCA_021655895.1 of Fusarium sp. NRRL 66739. Lineage (NCBI taxonomy): Eukaryota > Fungi > Ascomycota > Sordariomycetes > Hypocreales > Nectriaceae > Fusarium > Fusarium sp. NRRL 66739. Next base: position 253 of record JAJJWO010000556.1, read on the forward strand.
TCCGAGCTGCAGCCCGAGCTTGCCGATTATACCCTTAGCTTCTCTTTAACCACCGTCCAAGCTTGCGGGGGATAGATCAGCGGCTGTGGGGGAGGGCGGTCGGCAGATGCCATCGGATCCAGCTTCTGACGTCTGCTTTTCAATCCGAGAAGCAAGAGTCGTCAACTTAATTCTGACATGAACATTTGAGACCCAGGTAATTTGTATCGCCATGCCTTCTATAGCCGAGACACCCTCCTCCAGCAACATGCAGCCTGCAAAGACCACCAGGAAACGAGTGTCGAGAGCCTGCAATTTGTGCCGGTCCCGAAAGGTCCGGTGCATCATCGAGAACCCATCTGGTCCCTGTGTCAACTGCAGACACAACGACAAGGTCTGCACTTTTAAGCGACGACATGGCATAATGTGAGTCGCCCTCATGTCCTAGACTATATATCACCACCAAACTCACCGCCCTCTAGATCAAAGACCTACCCCACGAACCCCCCGACGCCTCCGTCCATGGCCGAATCATCGACCGGAACCCAGAGCCCCGACGTCTCGAGACCCTTGAACCAGAAGCCTTCGCCGACAACCACAGCTTCATGTCCACAAGATGCTGCTCAGATTCCAGGGCCTTCGTGCCATCCCGACTACGCCTTCTTGCAAACGCCCGACACCAGAGATCTGCTCCCCCAAGACCTCGCCTTTCTCGTCAGCCAGGGCTGCTTTATTGTCCCGCAACGGGCAGCGCTCGACGACTTTTTGCGACAGTATTTCTTGCATGTTCATCCTATGTTGCCGCTCTTGAATGAGAAGGATTTCTGGCTTTCGTATAATTCTGTGGATTCAGAGGTTGAGTACGCCATGCCCATGCTGGTTCTGCAGGGGCTGCTGTTCATTTCTTCTGGAGTACGTTTCTCGGCCTGTCTTTCCAGCGACCCAGCTCACATGGTGTTGTAGTTTGTGTCATCAGAGACCATTGCGCTCTTGGGGTTTCAAGATGTGCATCAGGCAAAGCTTGCATTCTACAGGCGAGCAAAGGTATGTCCTCGGCGGCGTCCATCATCCCCATTCCCATTCACATTCTCATCCTCGACAGCTTCTCTACGACTTCAACTGCGAAAAGTCTCCAATCGCCATTGCACAAGCAGCGCTGTTTCTCGCCCACACACATCTGATCCCGCGATGCATGGCCGGCAACAAACCTCTAGGCTCGATATGGCTCGGAATCGCAATCTCCTACGCCCGCGTTGCCAAAGCCCACTGCTATCCCTCATTAAAACCAAACAACGCCACAGAAGTCGCAAAGGTCCAGAAACTCCGAAATACCCTCAAGCGCCTCTGGTGGTGCTGCATCATCTGCGACAGGCTTTTGCCCCTCACTTCGCGCCAGAACATCAAGATCACGCCCTCGAATTTCAGCTTCTCTGGGTGTTCGGCTCTAGGGAGCGCTGATCTGTCGGATGAGCTGTACCACTCCGATGTCTACGACTCGGCAACCAAGACTCTGCATGCCGAGCTCTTATCAAAACTGGTTGATCTCTGTGTTGTGCTCACCGACGTCTTGACGGTTACAGCCGTGCTCTATAATAATCCCTCCTGGATGCTTTCCGGTAGAATGGAGGTTGCCAAAGATGCTAGTCTGCTGCAGATGGAACTTGGTCGGTGGTATAATGCGTGGGGTGAGACCAAAGCAACCTTGGATGAAAGAATGGCTGAAGAGGACTATACCGAGTCTCCGGCGACCTCGATCGTCTTGTTCAAGAATCTTATCGAGATGTACTACCAGTAGGTTCCTTTCTCTTCTTCAACCGTTCTCAAGTCGATTAAAGCTAACCATCACAGTTCTGCTCGGTTATCGGTCTGTCATTACAACATCCTTCGATCCAATCTATTACCACCATCTCAATTAGACACGCAACTACGAAAACAGAGTCAAGACCTCCAAGGCTCAGCATCACGCGTGATTGAATGCCTCCTTGAATTCGATCGCTTGGGGCTATCTCGCTTTCTGCCCATGACTGCGTAAGTTATCAGACCAGCTCGTTTCCACATCAAACTGACAAATATGATAGCATCGGATGCACCGCCTTTCCACTCGCCCTTCAAATGATAGACATTGAACTTCTCCGTCCCAGGGAGAAATCAACAGTCCCGCAAACGAATGCGGTCTCGCTCAATCAGAAACAGAAGCACGTCGATAACCTGCTGAATCAAATGAAGAGCTACAAAAAGCGATACTACATCACCGACTGGGTCATGAACGCGATACGCCATGTAGTCCAGCTCGCGGGACAACGATCACCATCTCCAACGGCTGCTGAAGATGACGCCTCCTCCGCCTCTTCTCCAAGCAGTTGCATCGACATGCTACAGAATCGACCCAGCTACTACTTGCGATTGGTCATGACTCTAGACATGAGCATCAGCAACGGAAGACTCCCCGATGAATGCGATTTTCCTCCTTCTTTAAGGAAAGCAAGTCGTCAAGGGTTGGGTGCAAGATCTCGGTCCACTGCGATTGCCCAGGGCGATGAACAATCGAGGAAACGATTTTCTGCCATGAACAAAGATCTGATACCCAGCAACTTGACAGACCCTACGGACCAGGCATGCAGTCAGATTTTGTCCGACGTGCAGGACCAAACACAATCCCAAGATACGAGGATCCTCGATCAAGAGGCCTTCTTCGACAAGCAATCTTTTCCAGTTGACCTCACCGCTGCTCTATGCGAGATCACCAACATACCCCCGTTGAACTTCAGTGATATGCCATTGCTGGATTCGACTCATTTCAACGAGCTCGGTAGTGTGCCGTTTTGGCCTTATGAATTGTTGGGTTCTCCGCCTGATGCGCTTGGTCAGATGGAGCAGATTGATATGAACGACGTTATGTACACAGGATTTGTTGGTGAACTGAACGACAAACCCATGGCTGATGAAAATGAAAAGGAGGAAATGTCTGCTGGTGCACCACTAAGCTCTCTCTGAAGACGATTTGTATGGCTGTAAATAGAGATATGATTATACGGAACATGACCTGGATGATACATGGCAGCATCAGTTTCTTGTGTTAACTTTGCCCTTTTTGGCCTTCCATTGCATCTAGTATTGACTAACTACTTGCCTAAAATGGCGGTAAAATTACCATTTCACCAAGTCCTGCACCTTGACTGGCATACCAGACTTCATAGAATGGTTAGCCCCAACTCCAACCAAGACAGCATTACCGCCATCGCGGATATAAGCAGCCCTCTTGAAGTTGTCCTCCTGGTTACCAAGCAGAACATCCTTGAGCAGAACAGGATCTCCGCCGCCATGGCCACCTTCCTGCTTGACAACATCCACCACATACGGCTTGGCGAACAGGGGATACACGACAATCTGCGTCTTTTCGACTCCTCCCTGGATGTACTTCTCGTCCTCTCCCTCGGCGTCTTTGCTGACTGGGTCCCCGAGGGGGTTGTAGCCGCTCTCAACCACGTTGACTTCGATGCGGCCTTTGCTTCCGTTGAATACGCAGCGGTAGCCTTCCCATGGCGCATAGGCATATGTGTTGTACGTCATGACGGCGCGGTTCTTGTACTTGATGATCATGGATAGGTTATCCTCGATGGTGATTCCTTCAGCGAAGCAGTTCCTGTCTCGGATGTAGCCGTCCTCGTGCTCGGCATCAAGATACAGCTTCTTCATGCGCTCGTTCTCGTCGAGCTGAAACGCAAACGGGTCGTTCTTGGCTGCGTCGTTGTTCTGATACCTTTCTCCGAGGTTCGTCTCGCCGCGTCTCTGGGCATTCTCCTTGCCATAGAAGCGCAGGTCGCCGAGGCAGTAGACAAGCTCGGGTTCTGTGTTGAGCCAGAAGTGAATCAGATCAAAGTGGTGGATGGACTTGTGCATCTGGATGCCACCGCTGGTCTCCTTGTGACGGTGCCATCGACGCATGAAGTCAGCTCCGTGGGCGCAGTCGAGGATCCAGTCCATGTGCACTGTTGATATCTCGCCAATGACGCCGGAATCAATGAGCTCACGGACCTTGGTGTGATGAGGGGCATAGCGGTAGTTGAAGAGGACGCGGACCTGCTTTCCAGTCTTCTTCTCTGCATCGACCATGGCCTGCAGCTTCTGCTCGTCGATGGTCATTGGCTTCTCTGTGATGGCATCACAGCCCAGCTCCATGGCTCGGATGCAGTAGTGGTGGTGGAAGAGGTCGATGGTGGTGACGATGACAACGTCTGCCTTTTGCTCCTGGACCATCTTGTCAAAGTCTGTGTCCTTGTACGTGGGCACCTTCTCGCCTCCCAGCTCGACCATGTGGTCGTTGGCTACGTCCATGCGAGTCTGGTTTGTATCGCAGATCCCCACGAGCACGGCAACGTCCTTGAAGTCCTGGATGATGGCCTGGTAGTACATGGCCGAGCGGACACCCATGCCGACGATGACATAGCGCTTGAGCTGAGCTGCAGACATGGTGAAAGTGAATATGACAGTGACAGTGACAGTGACAATTACCGGATCTGGTGTTGATGGTTGATTCAAACCCCTCTCAATGGCTGCCAATCAACTAATAAATACCTAATGGGCAATCCGATGCCGGATTACTCAAAGGGTCCTGTACGTACCCCACCGGTGATTCGGGGGAGTGATATACCGACAACTGTCATCATATGAATGGATGGGGTCTTGGCTTGGGTGCAGATCAGCCCTGACTCAGCCATTTGGATCAGGTTTTCAAGATTGTTTCAACATGGGATTGTTTCCACTCCGGTCGGAAGCCAGTTCTGTGGCCGATTATGGATGGAATTATGGTTGTTAATTTCTTCTCGGAGAGATGTGCGACGAGAATCAATTGTGGAGGTTAGAGTCCATCATGTTTGTTCTCATCATTTCACAAAACTAGATACCCTGGTGATGCCAAATCTGTAGATGGCACGCACTCAAAACCCTTAGAAAACAAAGACAAACTCGTCGTTCATCAGATCAGTCAAATCATCAAAAGCATGATCGCCGACCGTCCCATCCCTTGCGTTCTCAACATGTTGCCCTTCAGTCGCTTTCATCCTGCGCAGTCGGTCGGCCTCTTGGGGCGAGTACAAGCTGTAGTCTACAATGACGGCGTCCTTTCCTGCCAAGACGCGGCGACGGCTGTGGTCGCGGTTGAGATAGGCCAGGTACATGCTCGTGACGAAAACAAGGACGACAATGGCGCAGTACAGGAGCAGGTTCCAGTACAAGCCTCGATAGTACTCGGGCGCTTCTGATGGTTTGTAGAGGAGCGGGCCTATGATGTTTCCGAGCGATTGGCCGATGAAGAGCGCAGACGAGTTGCATTTTCCCTTGGTATCGCCAGCAGTGTTCGAGGCAGCCCATGAGTAGATTAGAGGAACTGGAGTCATTGTCAGCACGAGCAGCAAGTAGCTGAAAGGGCCACTCACTTATGCCGGGGAAAACGGAAATCATATAGTAGCCGCTCAACAAAGTTGATTTGCCTTCAGCAGTATGTGGTGTTGATAGCATGATCATGCAGCCAACAATAGGAAAAAGGGCCAAGAATGCAATGACTGGGCCCTTCTTGTGGTACTTTGTTGCTACGTAAGACCCTCCAACGGTGGAAATAATTTGAACAATGCCGAATGGGGCGTTGAATAGAATGGCCTGGAATGAGTCAAAGCCAAATGACTTGATGAGAAGGGGACCAAAGGAGCCGACACCACCAGAGGGGACTCTGTAGATGTTAGCATTGCAAGAAAGAAGATGGAATCTGAGTCCACGTACGAGATACTAAAAATGAGAGCAAACCACAACCAGGTTTTCAAGTCTCGGATTGTCTCCCAGAAGTGATCCCATCGCCACTGGCGCGACATGACGCCTGTCTGATTCATCCTCAGTCGCTCAATGGCGATGAGCTTGTCGTGCTTATCGAGGAACTTGGCCTCAGCTGGCGAATCGGGCATGTAGGAGAATAAGACGGATGAAAAAGCAACGGTGATGACACCGAAGAAGATGAAGATTGTCTGTCCGAGGGTATCAGCACTGAGAATGGAGTTGAAGAATGCTGGACTCACCTGATACGGCTTTAATCCAAATGGTAATTGTGCGAGCCACCAAGTGGCCAAGCTTCCGAACTAGGGTGTATCACGTCAGTCCACGCTTCCGGAGCTGCTAGCTGTGATGAACATACTACACCTGTGAATCCATTCATAGCATACCAGTAGGACATGCGAAGAGGCTGTTCTCGACGACGCCAGAACATTTGAGTGATGGCTACAAAGCTAGGAGCAATGCTCGCTTCGAAAGCGCCCAGCCAAAAGCGAGCCAGAAGAAGGCTCTCGAAGGTATACGCGGCCGCCATGAATGTGAGGCTAAGGCCCCAAAGAGTGACCATGCAGCTGGTGAATTTCCCGATGGGAAGTTTTACGAGCAGCCAGGCCAGAGGGAATTGGGCGATGAGCTGGGCAACGTAGACAATGGAGCTCAACCACGAGAACTGGTTGCCCTGTAGACCCGTGTCTTCGATGAGTCCAAAGATGGAGGCGTAGGCTATAGTAGCCTTGTCGAGGCCTGAAGGTTTGGTCAGCGAGTGAGTGCAAAGAATAGAGAGATTTGGTTGTTTGTTACCTTGAAGAAAGTAAACCGCGAGCATCAATGGCAGAACGACAAGATCAATGCGACGTAGTACGCGAGCATCATCCTCAGGCGTGACCTTGATACGACGCTCTGGAGAGACTCCGAGTCTTCGCATGAGGTCCGCTGCGGCACTCCCGTTTCCGCTGGCGTTGCTTCTACCTCGCGCATCGTGGTTTGAGTCTTTGGAGGCTTCTTCTCCGTCGACGAGCTCTAGAAGGGCGTGTTGATCTGGTGACGCCCTGGTGTCTGGAGAAGTGGAACCGAGGCCTAGAGATGGCATTTTGAGTATGCTCTCTTATTGCGAGTGAGTAGGAGTATATGGCCTCGTCAACTGATTGCTTTATGATGACGGAGCTGTAAAAGACAGTCTGGCATCCATTGAAATGAATATCGGGGTTCAAGGGATGGTTAAGGGATAACTGCCGATATTGGCTGATCATCTTGGCAGTTTAGATAAGCAGACGCCACAAAACGCTTGGCCGTATGTAGGATAGCTCACAAACTAAGAATAGACACGTTGTGTTGTTTATTTATTCGGCCCCTCTATTTCCATATCTCGCATGCCTACAGGAATATCAACTTTCGAAGCTATACCCTGCAAGGCGATAGAGCAATATTGATAAACCGGTAGTATGGAAGACTCTTTGTTTACAAGTTATTGCGTTGACGCGTGGATCGTCAGCTACGTCATACGCCACCCCCGCCCGTTTAATAAACCCGGTTTTCCAACATGCAAAGCTTCAGTTCAAGCCACATCTGAATTCTATTTCCTCCTTCCAGATCCAGATAATCTCTATTTATATCTCTGCTCCCCATGAACAAAGCTTTGGGTTCAATCTTTGCTGGCGCAATACCTAGCCAAATCATGCCCGGCAGCCAGAATCAGAACGACAACCAAAGCCAGGGGGATGGGAACAATAACGAGAATGAGAATGGCCAAGGCCCAAAAGAGAAAAAGTCCATCACCAGGGAGAGGATTGAGCAGGAGATTAGATCTCGCGTCGATGAGGCCAAAGGCCTGCAAGAAAAGTCCCTAGAGCTCCACGAAAAAGCCGACAAGGCAGAGGACTCTGAAACAGCAGAGCAGATACGAAATGAAGCCCGCGAAATCGACAAGAAAGCGGCAAAGCTCATGAAGATCGCCGAGCGCCTGGAAAAGGGCTGGATACAAGGAGGCGCCATGGGAACCGGCATCGGCGCTGGTGTTGCCAGCGGTATTGGACTCACTGTTGGGACGCTGCTCACTGGCCTTGTTGCCATCCCTGCTGGAGGCTTGGGGATGCTTATAGGAGCCGGCACGGGGCTGGCTCATGGGTCTTGGATCAAGTTTACAGACGCTTTTACCAAGGATGAGACGGAATCTATTGTTAACGAGGCAGAGGAGGAAGCGGAAAGGATTGCTAAATCTGAAGATTGAGATTGTATCATAGGGGTCCATTTTGGCTTGTTTCATCGTCTTCTCATAGCCCAAGGAGAGGCAGCTTGCGAGTTGATTCCATGATTTAAATTGCATGCAGAATGGAGTTGGCTCAAAGAATGAACCAGTTTGCATATTATCACCACATATTGTCACGATATGATCCGTAGTCAGAGCAACAACACTGAGATGCAATATAATCAGCCCTATGCCAAGTAATCTTATATCCGTCAGTCTCGTCAAACGTTGCATTGATCTACCGGTATACAACACTGCACTCCCACCGCCGTGCCTCAACGCTCACGTGCACAATATAGATCAGATAACGTCCAGGACCCTGGTCCGTCAGCAGCATGCAAATTTGACGAATCCCATGCTGCTTCCATTAGCAAGCAGCTTTTAGCGTCAAAGGCCCCGCTGGTCCCTTGTTGACAATACCACCCCCAACGGCGTCTTTGGCTTTTTGGTGTTAGTGTTGACAGGTTAAAACAGGGGTGACTGCATTCTATACCTTGAAGACTCAACCAGTATCGTAAGACACGATGTGGGACTGAGGTATTAAACTTTTACATCCCCATGTCCACAAAAACGAGATAAGCACATCGTAGCGTGACAAGTTTGTTACTTCTCGTTGGCCAACAAGGATCTCAGATGTTGATCTGATAACATCTTAACCCAAGCCAACGCCAATTTCACGGCAACATCAACCGCGGCCAAAGCCCAGGGAGGCATGGATTGGCCTTCAGCCTGCGAATTAAACATGGTATTGACTTTCTTAGTGTCTTGGCAGCAAATTCTCTCTAAAAATCATCTTCGCTAGAGCGCACTTACTGCAAGCGAATGAATCAGCTACTTGTGCCAAGACTAATTATCAATCAGCCCTTGGACTTTATCTTTACTCTCTAAAGCAATGATCATCATGCCCCCACGGCGACGCAGTACGAGGGTCACAAGTGCAGGTACAGCTTGCCGGATATTGATCATTTAAAACCCAACATGCAGCCGGTAGCTCGATTCTTGTCTGACGGAGCTCTGTCAACGACTTGCATTCTTCTTCCAGCAGCTCAAAATGGCAGACACATCGACTACCAATAATGAGTCCCCTACCGACGAAGAGAGACCAAGAACAGCAACTGAGGCATTTCGGAAGCTATGGACAACTCAAACGCTTGGTATCGCCATTGGATGGTCGGTAGCTTCTTTCTTGTTCACTTCGTGCGCTAGACTGACTCCATTAGCCTTCTCGTCATGAACTTCTTCATGAACTTGACGGTATACACACAGAACGTGTACGAGCCCTACGCCACCAGCCACTTTAACGGACATTCACTTCTTGCGACTGGCTCTATCATCAATGGCATCGTGCGAATCGCCGGCTACCCCATTCTTGCCAAACTTGCCGATGTACGAGCCAAATACCGTCCGCGCCTTGACTCCTGTTCTAACAAAGCCTTCTTAGCACTTTGGTCGACCCCAAGGCTTTGCCGGAGGTGCTTTATTCATGGCTATTGGCAATGCCATGTATGCCGCCTGTCGGGACGTCGACACATTTCTAGTATGCAAGACCTCGCTCTCATCTTACTCTGGCTAGCTAACGAATATCTTAGGCCGGAGGCATCTTCGACTCACTCGGCGATTCATGGTGGAACATCTCACAGCAAATCTTCGTCGCCGATGTCACCAGTCTCGTAAATCGTGGTATCCTCTTCACCCTGCCAGAGTCCCTCACGGCAATCCCGACCCTCTATGCAGGAACCAACCTCGGTGAACATATGCTCCTCAACTCTGGTTGGAGATGGGGCTACGGGATGTGGTCAATTGTTCTGCCCGTCACAGCTATACCAACCATTGGCATCATGATATGGATGGGGCTTCGAGCTAGGAAGATTGGCTTGATGAGCGAAAAGATACCCTTCATGTATGGTGCTTCGTCTGGTCCTCTTGGCAAGGCAAAGCACGTTGCTACTCAACTCGATCTCATCGGCGCTCTTCTTCTCGTTGGAGGATTGGCCATGACGTTGCTTCCCATGACCATCGCCGGACGAAACAACACTAGCAGATGGGAGAGACCCTCGTCTATTGTCCTGCTTATCATCGGTGTCTTGACCTTTATAGGATTCCTGGTCTGGGATGGCAAATTTGCCTCGAATCCCATTATCCCATACCGAACTATCAGAGAGCGCAACGTCATCATCGCTTGCGCATCGGTCATTACCATCGCCATGTCTGATAGCATCTATCGACCATTCCTCTCCAGCTTCCTCCAAGTCGCCGGCCACTATTCTCCAGGAGCTGCAACCCGTGTCGACAACGCTCAACGTGTGGCATATAACATTGGAGCCTTGGTTTCTGGCATCTGCTTGAAGTACGTCAAGCAAACAAAGCCACTCATTATGCTTGGCGTTGTCCTGATCATCTTGGCTTCTGGCCTTCCAATCTACCTTACCAATATCGACGGTACTCACATTGCCAGTGAACCTGCCTTTATTACCTCAAAGTCACTCCTAGGAGTCGGCCGTGGCTTTGCCCAGGTGTCGCTACAGGTTTCACTACAGGCCGTTCTCGCCAACGAACAAGTTGCTATCGCCACCGCTGTCTACCTCTCTTCCCTCGGCTTCGGGTCCAACCTTGGCATTACTGTCAGCGGTGCCATATGGAACTCCCTGCTCCCTCGAAAGCTCATCGCCTATTTCGGAGCCGAGCAAGGACGCAAGATCTTTGGTTCCATCGTTTTTGCGCAAGAATATGATGTCGGCAGCTCTGAAAGGAATGCTGTTAACGAGTGTTATCGACAAACTCAGCAGACGCTTGCCATTGGCTCTGTTTGCGTGTCGGGAGTACTCCTTGTGCTTGTCTACCTTATTCAGAACGTCAAATTGGGCGACGAAGATGCTAAACGAGCACAACAGGCAGATGAGGAGCTTGCATGGGCCATCAAGCAAAAGGAGGCTCAAGGCGATACTGCCGTCGAGATGGAGAGTGGAAGGCCTTGAAATGATGCATCCATAATTTAACAAACTTTCATTGACTCGAAAGACGGAGAGAGTGTTTAATGATTATAATTCAGACAGACTTTCCCAATCACAAGGATACTGTGGAAGGCTTTGGAACAGTATTATAGGCTTAATCCCATGGGGATGACCTTATATATGTAGAATACAGTCGCATAACTACCCCTCATGCCCAGATCGTCTATGTTGGTAAAGGACAGTCCTTATCGTTGAAAGTATAATATCCAACCCCTAGATCAGCCGCGTCCACCACTGATATACTATAGTAGCGACAAGTACCCGTACCTGTTCCGTCATCTACGGCGAAGTAGCCGCTCGAAAGACAACGTCGATCTCTCTTGCATCTTGTAAGGCAGTTGATCTGGCTGGTGCCGAAGTTGGAGTCGTAGTTGGAGCCGAACGCGCTAGGATACGGGAGACCTTGAGCTTGGCATATAGCTTGCTTGATCACGGGTTCAGGAGTAACAACGGTCAAGAACCGGGCTGTCACAGTGCTCGTGGGCCCAGTTGTGATCTGTTTATAAGTCAAATCAACTCAGAGTCCGAGCTGTGATGGACGACGAGTTGGCTTATGCTTACCGTCGTGGTGACATTCTGTGTCAGTAACGTAGATTGTGTTTCTTTCACCACCATAGTCGTAATAGGTCCACCTGTGACGTTCACCGTAGTCCTTTGAGTGAATACCGCTGTCCGGGTCACTGTTTTCGTGAAGGGGAAGCTGCAGCTTGTCTTGGTCATCCACTTGGGGCATGGAAGTCCAAGGGCGAAGATACCCGCGTTCACAAAGTCACGCTTCTGCTGGACCTGGTACCTATAGATGGTAGTGGCTGGGAGATTAAAGGTTACAAACTGGGTTTGCGTTGGATTTGCCAAGGTTTGCGTCTCCTTTTGGGTGACGTTTACAGTACTGGTCCTATGACGCAGGGTCCCCAGGTCAGAGGTCTGATGAGACGGTTTTAGCTGCCACAAGGCGGACTTACACCGCTATCGTAGTAGAATTGGTTGCAGATAACATCTCGGCTCGTAAGCTGGTCAAGGTGCTTGTAACGGCTGCCGTTACCCATTCTATGGGTGTACTCGTATTCTTGAAGCAAGTTGTAATACGGCCTGACATTGGTAAATATTAGTAAGTAAACAATTGAGGTGAGACACAAGGCAACCACCCACCTACTGGCTTGCAAGGCTCAGGCCTGGCCATAGCGGCAGACCAGACGAGGCCCCAGAAGCAGAATTGCAAGCCATTGATTTTCATACTTGGCGTCACCTGCGGCGTCCAATGGAAGAATTGAAAAGGAATGAGAGGAAAGGGTGATGAATCAAAAAGCAAGAAGTGTCCCGTAGAGGACAGATTCTTTTTGAAACTCACACAATTGTCACTTTGTGGCTGCGCTTGATGCACCTGAAGTTGCACAACAACAGACAACCATCGATTTACCGAGACCTTAAACTTTCGGGGAAATTCAGGTTAAGGACCGAGTAATAAGTTGAGTAAACACACAAGGTTCATGGGTTGACTGATGCTCGTCTAGATATTTCCACGTGATCCAGCGACTTGGCATGGTATTGAACTACATCTAGGCTTCCAAAAGATAATTTCAAGTTTAGTATTAGTGTAAGTAATAGTAACATTATATTTAAAGTAATTATATATATATATTATAAACCTTATGTTTTTTAACTTTTTACTCTTTAACCTTTATCCTATATTCTATTAAACCTTTTAATAATTAACCTTTAAG
>JAJJWO010000557.1:0-22868 GCA_021655895.1 Fusarium sp. NRRL 66739
TATAGTAATAGTTAGGTCAGTTAAGGTTTTAGTATTAGTTAGATAACTAGGGGGGGTTAATGGTCAGTTAATATGTAGTCTCGATACTACCTGGTATTCCTCAGTTTTATGTCCCCCACAGGCTAAGGTACCCAACTCCATTGCACTGGGTTCGCTAACTGGACCTAACTCTCAACCAAGGTAAGAGCTTACAGTGTCTAGATTACTCGCTAACCGTGTGGAGTTCTTGCGTGGTCACCAAAAGGCTTCTTTTGTTTTGCAGCTCAGCTAACTAAAACAAAACCTTTTATTGGACAGTGCCCGATGCACTTACATGACGCGTGCTTGGCCTTTGGACAAGGATGTTATATCTAGGTAGGTAGAATGGCTGCCGTAAGACTTTCTGTTATTAGGCAGAGTCTTTTACAGACACTAAAACACTCATCTAGATGTTCGACAAGTGTACCTAGCATTACGTATTACCAGTTCCTTGAGGTGCACTGTATGTTGAGACTGTGCTTCCTTCGAGAATGATTCTTTGGTTCCCCTTTGCGCTGCAGCCCTCCATGCAACCCCTGCCTCATTATTATGGGGACGGTGATCAGTTCCAGATTCTCGAAGGCGGCCAGAAGAATTCAAAGCAAGCCACTGTCTTCTCCTTTGTCATCTCTGATGGTTTACACGACAGATACGACGCAATTGGCTCCAGATCCCAACCCACCCATGTCCGTAGGGTGGAGCACCAGGTGGGCCCTGAACTATCCTTGATGCTGCCTTGGTGCCTCGCGTCTTCGGTTCGTTGCAAGCACGTTCCCTTGCCCTGCCCTGGGCTGCCACGACGATCTTGAACCACGCCCAAGAATGCTCCACGATAGAGGTTCTAGGGAACCCTGATGCAGGCGGCACAGCACCGAATAGTAACCCTACAGTGGCAGCTGTCAGCCATTGATTGAAACTTGGATAGTCTCGCTGGGGCTATGACCCTGATGCCCAGACGGTTTCATTTCAAGCTCCCCGCGCCAGCCCAGCCCAGATAGCACACCCGTAAACTTCCAAGTCCCTTAGCAAGCTCGCCTCTATACATGATGGCTTCATCCTGTCTGTCTCAACCAACACCTTAGTTGGGGCTGCTGTTACTTGAAATACCTATATCTATATCAACTGCGCCATGACCCAATATGCCAGTGTGTCGTTGCTTGAACCAAAAGCAGGTCCTCACCTTTTACGGAGTAAACAACAGCGGATTGTCTCGACGTCGGACAAGTCTTTGTAAGAACTGCGTCATCAGCTTTGACTTTTATAGTCCTTTAATCGTTTCAGTTCCCAGCTTGCTCAACTAAATGCTCCTTGCTCCCAATTCCATATAATTCCTATCTCTTTCTTCTCTTCTCTCTTTTTGCCCCCATTAGATAGAAACAAGAGAAATATCATCCATTCCATGTTGGGCATCCATCACATCACAGCACAGCATCTGCCCTGTAACAAGCCCTGTAAAGTCCCCCAAGGGGAGGTCTCTAACTAAAACTGAATTGGTTTTTGCTTTAGAAGGTGGGCAAGGACTAGGTCTCTTTTTTACACCTAGGTCCCCCTTGGCTCTGAGACGAGACCTCACTAAATCCTCCCCTCTCGTCTCTCTTTCACTCGCTCACATCGGTCCATTTCTCTCCTTCCAAGAAAAAATCCCACCCAACAGACCAACAGACGACTCTTATCTGAATCCGTTCCTTGAACCAATTCGACTCGACGAGTCGACCCTCGATCCGGTCGCATCTGACTCGCCGTCCTTGCTCCCCTTCTCCACGTCTTTCGCGCCGACCTCACGGCAAATCGTTCCACTAAGGTAGTTGTCAGTCTATTCGAGTAACTCGACTGCCGGCGCCAGGCTTGCTTCCCGCCTCTACTTGCTTGTCTCTGGATCTCTTGGCCTTTGGTCTCGCCTCGCCTTGTCTTGGATTTTCTTGTCTCTCCCGGTCTCGCTTTGGCTTATGGCTTGCCTCGCTCCACCTCTCGAGTCCTAGGTCGCCCATCGCCTGAGCGCTGGCTGGCTGCCAAAAAGGCTCACTCCCATTCATTGCTCTGAATTCAATCTGGGCTTTGAGTCAGCCTCTTTTTCTCTCTGTGTGTCTCTTTGCGCGTGCTGTGCAGCCATTCGTTCCCTCTTCTCACTTCACTTCACTTCGCTTCTCTTACTTCCCTCTACCTACCTACATCTCGTTTTAACATTCAAGGTACCTGGTTCTTGTCTAATCAACTCGAGTGACCTACTACCACTTACTACCTTATTACCTTATCTCAACCTCCTGTTCCAATTATCCCCTTCCGCTCTGTCGTCACGTCGTACCCATCCAGCCCCCGTCCGCGCTGCGCTACAATCGCATCGCATCACATCGCAATCGCTCCTCCGCTTGCAGCCACGCTCGCAGATCTTCTCCCTCCTCCCCCGGACCCGGTTACCGCGACCGTCGGTGCCCTTGCCCTCTTCTGGGCCTTCCCTCATCCTTCCCTAGTCCTTCCATTCTCCGACCGGGATCAGACACCTTCTGCTTCCCGCTAAGCAGGTCTCGCACTGCATACAGTAGCGTAGGTTCCATAGGTAACTTGTACCTCCAGTACCTGCACGCAAGGTAAGCCAAGGCCCTGATGCCTTCAATGCCCTGACACCATTGTTCCAGCGCACGCGTGCTCCATCTTAGCACCCAACTCAGTGTGTACCTGGGTCTTGCTCTGCGATCCAATCCCTCCATCTCATCCCATCCCATCCTTACTTACTCACTCACTCACTCACTCCAACAACGTTCCTGTCTCTTTTGTCCTTCTTCTTTCCATCCCCTCCCTGGTCATTCCTTGGTGGCTCTTTCCATCTCGGTCCACCAGTTTTGGGTTCTTATCCCCTCCATTGACAATACCTACCTAGTACCTTGCTGTACCTCTACTCTACATCGCGCTTCTCCCTCCCGCGCCATCATCTGCAAATCCCTCTCCTCGTCATATTTTCGCTTCGCTACTTTCACAACGTCGTCTTCTTTCGGCACGCTATTTTCGACTCTCCAGCTAATATCCACCCCTCGCCCCTCAGTCTTGATTTCATTTTCGAATTGTACGAACCCTGTCGCCTGCCGACAGCTCCCGCCGCCGCGACGCCAGTCTGACAGCCTGTCCGACCCTCCCAGACGGAAAACACCATTTTCTTGTACCACCGAACCGACTTCATTCAATCACCACCTCGAGTCGATCAACGTCGCATACGGGAGCTTCAACATAAGTCGATATTTGGGTTTCAATTTCCTGTCCCCGAAAGCAACCTCCTCCCCGCCCTCTCGAATGTCCCGCAGCTGCTGAGCCAATCTTGCTGGGCTGCTTCGCGATCGCTGCGTATCCCAACCACCATCTCTCGAAACTCGATCATCTGCTACTCGCGCTCAACGTTTGAATACTGCTTGGCTCGGTTTGCAAGATAACCTGGTCTCCGGCATTTCGTGAGGCTGTTTTGTTCACCACAATCCCCATATCTTGGCACAAGTTCTAAACTGCCCGAAGGGCTACGGTGCTCCAGTCGCGAGACTGGTAGCTCTCCATGAGCACCATGGACCGCGCCGCTTGTCATGTTATCTACGTCAATCGCAATGTCTACCACGATGGATTGATGAGCGCTATGTCTGAGCATGGCATATCCGATTTGGCAACGGATGAAGCTCGTCATGTTGTACAGCCTTTACTAGATGCCTTTGGTGATGGTTCGTTCTTTCAGCATGACATCGACATGAATCAGTTCTCGGTTTACTAACACTCGGTTCAGTCCATGTTTGCGCATCCGGAGGTGCTTGCTTGACGAAACTGTTCGAATTACAAGAAGGATCAATGCTAGATCTTAAGCCAACTCTAGTGCTACTTGACACTCCACACGATGACCCAGGCTCTGAGGCACGAAAAAGGTCGTCATCGCCATCTCCCTCTTGCAATTCATCCAATGAGAATATCGCTATTCACACTCCCGACGAGGATTTATACGGCTTGGGCTTGCTACAAAAGATCATTACCGAAGCTCATTTGCGTGGCCTATCCAAACTCGTGGTGCCGATCCCGGTAATCAATAGTTCCGAGGCAGTACATTCATCCACCAATGGTCAAATGACGGACGGTGCCGTTGAGCTGAAGCCTTTCTCGCTGGGCACGCTCGACACGAATCGTCAACTTGTAAGGCGATGTCTAGACCTTGGGGCCGTCGACGTCATCATATGCCCCATGAGTCCCAAATGCATCGCAAGTCTGGAAATTTGCGCTTATCGGGCTCACAGGGATGCTGCCAAGGAGCAATCGACCTTGTTGGAAATTAGGCAAGGTCGAAAACGGTCTTGGGTGGGTGTAAACGAAGAGAAACCGTTTGCATATCTTCGTGAGGCTATGGTTTCCGGACTGATGAAGGGGATCTGCCGCCTAGGCACCAGCGACGACCAAATAAACAATGCCCATGTGGCTGTCTCGTCTGAAAGGCAGGCTGCCATTGCTGACGCAATAGGGAGCTGGCGCTTCTGTGCTCATTCATTCACCGATGATGAGTTATTGGTGGCGGCCATGGATATGTTCAGACATGCCTTGGCCATGCCAGAACTCGAGAGGTGGCGGATACACGCAGGTACGTCCCACTGTTTTGGACTGGTGCCGGCTGGCCACATACTGACCCAACTGTAGACCAACTAATCAGCTTCCTCGTTGCCTGCCGTGCTGCATACAACAGCTTCGTCCCATATCACAATTTCCGCCATGTGGTGGATGTCCTGCAAGCTACCTTCAACTTCCTGGTGCACATCGGTTCCCTCTCGCCTTACCCCTCGGGTACCGAAGCCCGGGCGATGCCAGAAAAATCCCCAATGGCGTCCCTCATCACTCCCTTCGAAGCATTGACGCTCCTCATCACTGCCATTGGACACGACGTTGGCCATCCGGGTGTAAACAACGGTTTTCTTGTAACACTAAACGCGCCACTCGCCCAGCTGTACAACGACCGATCTGTTCTGGAATCGTTTCATTGCGCAGCTTATTCACAGATTCTCCGACGATATTGGCCTTCAGCTTTCGAAGATACCAAAATGCGTAACCTCATGATAAGCTCCATCTTGGCTACTGATATGGGCTTACATTTTGATTATATGAAGAAGCTTGGGGACGTTCAAGAGCGACTGCAGGTGAACAATAGCACGGAT
The DNA here is from genome assembly GCA_021655895.1 of Fusarium sp. NRRL 66739. Classification (NCBI taxonomy): domain Eukaryota; kingdom Fungi; phylum Ascomycota; class Sordariomycetes; order Hypocreales; family Nectriaceae; genus Fusarium; species Fusarium sp. NRRL 66739. The sequence continues at coordinate 5,181 of JAJJWO010000557.1, forward strand.
GGCTGGAACGGTCGACAATTAGAGGAGAATAAATCCTTGGCTTGCTCGCTACTAATCAAATGCGCTGACATCAGCAATGTGGTATGTTGAATCATTATTATCAATTCAGTCAGGTTTGGAAACTAATATTTGGATGCCAGGCTCGTAATCACGAAATAGCGCTGAAATGGACATACATCCTATCGGAGGAATTCTCACGACAGGCGTCAATGGAAAGTGAGCTTAGCATTCCATCATCACTAATGACACCGCCCAAGCAAGACATGACTTCCCTGGCTAAAGGCCAACTCGGCTTTATGAATCTTTTCGCTACACCTCTGTTTCAAGGGGTCGCGGATATCATGCCCGCCATGCAGTATACTGTCGACGAGCTCGAGATGAATAAGAGTCTCTTCGAGCTCAAGCTTCAGCAAGAAAAAGAAAAGCAGCCCTTTGATGATCCAATTCGGAGACGTCTTCTGAAAGAAGGTACATTCTCGCCAAGGACTATGAGCTTCGCGGTACCGCAAGAAGAGGAGAGAAGGACTGTGACACCGCTTCAGGAGATAGCAGATCGAGGTTCGGACACGACACCAGTGGGTAACGGTGAGCTACCCATGCCACACTCGGAAACGCAGGATCTATCGCCGGCCGATAGTCAGAAGACAATGGGACCATCATCTGTAAACGGTACAGCTGGGGAACACAAGGAATCTAACGGCTCAGCATCAACATTTGACGCCGTAAGAGAGTTGGCGAACAGCGACCCATTTCAAACGCAAAACAGGAGAGACAGCTACCCAGACGGCAAATCAGTGCCATCAGCGAAACAACGATCGAGTGAGACCACTGAAGGAAGCGTATCCGGGGCTTACTCAGGAGACTGGGCTTCCCAAGCGACGAGCGCTACAACAGGCAAGATGCCAATGTCACCCAGCACACGGGGTACTAGTATCGTGAGCAGAGAGTCGGCTGAGCATGGAATGGGCATCCCCAAGATCAACGTTGACTCGGCAAGCTTGAAAGAAAGTTCAGGAACGGTTCGCCACGACGGTTCACCAATCGATGACGAGACGAGATCTGATGCAAGCACGACAGGTGGCAGCATTGGCAAGGCCGAGGGCAAGTCGCTGCGGAAGAAGACGAGCAGGTTCAGAATGAAGGACTTTCCTTTTTTCAGAAGGCATAAGGGCACGAACTCGCCGTCAACGGCGGACACAACTGGGTGAAGGAGGTATCACAGTACTCGTCAGCCAGGAATGAGAAGAGAACCCAGCGGCAACGTCGTCTTTCTTTAGGTGTCGATCGATTAGCAACTGGGCGAGCCGGGCCTGTATGGATTGCTATGGATATTGTATGGCTGGGTATAGGTTTTTTTTTTGTTTTTGTTTTTTTGTGGAGGAGTCGGACTATGTTGCTCTAATGATTGCAGTATATACTTGTACAATACCGATGAAATGGGGGCTTAGCGGGCAGGCCGGTATGCGGCTTGCATCGCGAGAGGGTTTAGTCGGATGTCTGGGACTGAGATCAAGGAAGCATCCTCGGTCGAGGAGCATCTTTACCGGAGCGAGGAACTGGGAATGGAGAGGGCTACTGGCGTTGGCGTAAGGTTGGAACGATGACGAAGGGAATGTATCAAAATCAGTCATGGTGGAAAGGGCGCGTGAAAGGCTTGCTTGTGTGTATATGGTATAGGAGGATGCGGGTGTTGAGTTAGGTGTTTGTCGAATAGTAGGGATGTGTGTTGTGAGATTATGATTGCGCGCACACGCTGTCACACGAGTTATCGTATTCAATGATGATGGCACTGGAGCAACAATGCAATGTCTCTTATTCTTGATGAAAAACAAACATGTGCTCTATGTTTTGTGCTGGCTAGATCCACGTCGGCGATCAGCAATGTCTGTCTATTGTGGAGGATATCCATAGAAGAAGTCATAGAACAATGGCAATGGATGGACGTGAGTCCTTGGCTTCTGTCAGTATTGGTAATTAAATGCCGAAAAAGTAGCTCTAAAAGGCGATTGGTCAAAGCTTCCGAAGCTTGACAAACGTGCCCCTGTTATTCTCGGCGCCATATAACGCAAGTGGCCGATTACTAGTGAAGGGCAAGGGCAAGATCTAGAATGGTCATCGATTGAGCAGATGGCTTGATTTTAACTCTAAGCGGGGAGTTCTGGCGTGGCTGGGCGGAATGTTTTAAGATGGTGTTTACGCAAGTTGGGCGAGATAGAAGACCCTAAACTTGTGGAATGTGATGTGGAAGTATGTTGGAAGTTTCTAGTTGCTTGTGGTTACTTTGTAAATCAATTATAGAGGGTACCTATATAAAAATAAAGTTGAGCAATGCCTGTAGTGTTCACAGCTGTGAATAAGGCTGGAGAGACAAGGGACATGGTTTGAAAGATTACAACGTTAGGTTAAGCATTATACTCTATTCTACCCTTCTTGATCCCAATCTAGTTGACCCTGTCTAAGTTCCTCCAAATCTAATTTGTTGTTGATCCATGATATCGAGTCATAAATATCGTCACATCTAAAATCATCCCGCATATATGATGGCTCAGTCCTGAATGGCGAATGCCTCCCTGGCCGTCTTACTGCTCCGAGCAAGAAGATCGCCATATTTGATAAACACAAAAGGGATTACTCCCATTACCAGGGCAATGAACCCCAGAACCGAAGGCGCCCAATGAATTCCTAGGTTGCCGTACATGCTGTCGGCAGCGAGAGGCAACGTGACAGCACCGATGGACCGCATCATGCTGGCTGCGCCGAGAGCAGACGCTGAGGAGTCTCTGAATACGTCTGTGAGGTAGTTTGTCATGCCCATAAAGACCAACTGGAAGCCCAATCCGAAGAATATGCCTCCAAGCGTAGGGACAATAGGAGACACTGAGGGCCAGACTGTCCAGCCAAGCCAAAACAGGGCAACAACCATGCTGTAGTTGACGGGTTAGCACAATGAAGTATTGAGGGTTAGGCTGTACATACCAAGGTGAGGCAATGCAGGCAAGGGGGAGTCTTCGGTAGATGTGGTTCTTGGTCCATGTAGCACCAGCAGCTGTCTGTTTGCTATGGTAACGAGTAAATGCCATAAAGACAAACAGAGACGCTACAACACCAATACACACTTTCAAAAATACCATGTCAGTAGCTGACTGTGTAAGTTTGCGAGATGAGACTTACGAGGAATATATGCCAGCCCTGCCATTCCTGGAGATAGCCCGTAGAAGCCTAATCAACGGTTAGATCATCCAAGTACTGGACTAAGATGGAGAATTTACTTGCCTTGGAACACACGAGGATATGCCTGGAACATGAGATAAAAGACGGCATACGCCAAAGTGAGATACGCAGAAGTGCTGGCGAGGATAGGCTGGGTGAAGAGGAGCTTCATGGGCCGAAGGAAGATCTTGCGGACGTTGAAAGGTTTTAGCTGTAGCGTATCCTGATCACTAGACTCGCTCCTGTTCTTCTTGTTCTGCTTCTTTCTCCACTTGAGTTGTTTCCTGACTGCGTTGTTGTAAAGAACAGGGGCATAAGTCTCTGGGATGGTGAGGACAAGGGGCAGACCTGCAGTTGCTATCATGCCAGCGATCCAAAACGGCCAGCGCCAGGAGAGTGAGGACGAGAAACCCGAGATGATAGGTCCGATCAGAGGACCTATGGTAGTGACGGTCATGTAAAGAGCAATAGCGTCGCCTCGAGCTGAAGGGTCGTCTAGAATATCTGCGTATAACCCTCCTATCACGGTTGTAGGCGCTGCAGCGTTGATGCCACAGAGAAACCGAAAGACGAGAAGGACTACATAGCTGGGAGCTCCAGAACAGGCGAGCATAAATACGAGGTAGCCCAGATATGTACCGATCATAACAGGACGACGGCCGATGTACTCGCTGAGGGGTCCGAAAAGGAGAGGGCCGAGGACGTATCCGACCATGTAGAGCGAGTTGAGGAGGATGAGATGAACCGGGTTGGTGACGTTGAACTGCTCGGCGATGATGTCGAGAGCGCCTGAAGGCATTGAGGATCCAAAGTTGCCATTGAAGGTACAGGTGAAGCCAGCAATGACGATGTGTAGTTTTCTCATGGGAGAGAGTTTGAGGGGATCTTGGAATTCGATATCGGAGCAGCTGGACTCGTCCGAGGAGTCTTGTCTGTCCTCGACATCAACGAATGCGTTGTTTTCTCTTGTGGCATCATTGCCAAAGATTTGGGTCTCGTCTGTACCCATGTTTGATATAACTTGGTGTTGTATTACAATATCTATAGAGGGGAGTGTCCTTGGGTTGTAGGTTGACTCGGTTGGGTCTTATACTTGCATTATTCTACAAGCCATTTCCACAAGCGTTTCCACTGTGGATATCAGTTGAACAATATTTTCTTTCCTTCTGACTCTTTCTTTGTGAATAATCAATTACTCGACAGAAGGGCGTCGGACTCTGCTGTATAAGCCAGTCTGAAGCTGTCATTGGTCCAAGTTGCCGAAGGCTTGGATATAATTCCCGAGCCTGGGAGGCAGACAAAATGAGGCTACTCTTTATGAGACCCAAGCAACAGCTTCCTCATTACGCATTGTCTAATAATTTGACAAACAAATTGAGGAATCTAGTCTAGTACTTGCCATTCCAAATCTGTGTATTGCAGCTTGTTCTTTACATAGAATGAGGACTACGTAAGCAATTGCTCGTATAATCTCCATCTCAACCTGAGGCAGTCAGATTCTTTCTGTCATCCAAAGTGGGGCGCGAGACTCGGGTTTTATCCAACTTCCGAGACGGAGCCATCTATTGTTAATAGTCATCCAAACAAAGACATGCAAAAAAAAGTCTGTTTATCGGAAATTCTGCAGTGCAAAGTGGCATCGAATTATCGGTCAGACTAGGGCGTATTCGTCATGTCTCCCGAAAGGCGTGACGCTACAGCCACAGCCAGCAGCGCTCGGCGGCAGGTTGCAACTCGCACGAGGACCAGTAGGTGATCGTGATAGCTTCAACCCCTAATCTCAACTAACTAATAACACTTGTAGACGGAAGAGCATGTATAACATGTCATGAACGTAAAGTTCGCTGTGATATCCTCGAAAAAGGAATTCCTTGCTCCCACTGCAAATCTCAAAACAAGTCCAGCTGCCGAATCTACGAAAAGAAAAAGACGAGATCCTCTCGTGCATCAACCACTCGTACTAATGTTCCCCTTCAACCTCGTCAGCGTGGCCAACAATGCCTAACAGCACCTTCAACGCCAAATGCAGCAGGCTTCTGGCCAGAAGATGCCATTGACCCAATTCCTCGCCCTAGCTCGTCCGTCGATAACAGGGCTAACTATCATGACTCTCCCTCTACCATGCACGACAACGCCGACAATGAAGACGACCATCGCAACTTGGCTGATTTCATTGGCCAGGATCTGCCAAAAGTAGGCGAGATCACCCGCTCCGAGCGCCTCTACTTTATCGGTACTGAATTCTCCAACCTCAACTATCTCGTACGTCACCGGGCACTGAGGACGGACCAGAAGCATGTCTTGCACTTTGGGAGTCGGCGACTTGCTTGTAAGATTCCTGAAGTGCCAGAAGAAGCTCTTCGGCTGCCTCCCAAAGACTTGGCTGATGAACTTGTCCGGGCTTATTTCGTCCACGTTAATCGAGGGTTTCCTATCGTCGACGAGGACGAGTTCATGACAAGATATAATGGCTCAGACGTGCTCAGGCTAGTATCACTGCCCTTGTTAAATGCCGTTTTCCTCGTTGGTGCTCATGTCCTGTCTTCGACTCGCGAGGACTGCAGAGCCAGTACCCACGTCTTCTTCCGCCGGGCCAAGATGCTCTTTGACTGCCGCTTTGAGCAGCACCGCGAGACGTATCTGCAAGTTGCCCTGCTTTTGACTTGGCATTGCGAAAACCTCGAAGACATTGTGTCAAACTCGTGGCATTGGGTAGGTGTTGGTGCCCGCACCGCCTTTGGAATGGGAATGCACCGAGATATAAGCCCGTCCACTCTTAATACCATGGACAAACGCCAATGGGTTCGACTCTGGTGGTGCGTCTTTCAGTTCGATGTTATGGTCTCAGCCTCTCTCGGTCGGCCATTAGCCATGTGCGTACCCCTGGCTTGACAAGCCTCATTTGACTGACAGCATCTTAGAAATCTTGACGAGTCTGACACGCCGATGCTTGACGAGAGCCACTTCCAGGGCATCCCGCATGGAAATCTTGCGTTTGCCATTGAGCACACCAAGCTGTGCATTATATTCTCCAAGGCCATGAGAAAGCGTGTGGCACTGCGAGCCTCAGCAGCCGATCGAGCTGAGGCAACCAAGCAGGCTGATCAAGAGCTTGCTGAGTTCATAACTCAACTACCGCCGAGTCTTCGGCTGTCTCTACCCGAGCCGGACACCTGGCAAGCGACTTTACATCTCTCGTATAACAACTTCCTCATCTTACTTCACCGTCCGCCACCTCATCAGGATCCAGGCCACTTTTCTCCAGACCCTGCCGCAGATTTGAGCATCTGCAGCGACGCCGTCGATGCAATCAGTTCTATCTTTGAATCTCTCCGTACAAGAAACACTCTATGCGACTTGTGGCTACCCTCGGTACATGTTTTGTTCACCTGCCTGCTCCAAGTCGCCAGTGGACTCAACTCTACCAACCCCCTTATCGCCGCGAAGTCGTCACGAACATTTGATTCACTACTCCACACTCTGCGCGACATCTCTCAGTATTGGATATATGCCAAGAGTCTTTTGCGCCTCTTTGAAGAGAGAGCAATGTGGAATAAAAGGGACAGAACCCATCCTCAGGGATCTGCCGAAGGTTCTGGTGAACGAGCAGTTCAGCATACCAACCAGGGTACCAATGATTCCAGGTTTTCTCTACGGCCGAATCCGCTGGGGTCCATGGGCCATGCTGCAGCCACAGATTTGCAGCCATCTCCAGGTCAGATTGCGGGTGGCCCTGCGTATGGGTTCAATTTCGACTTTGGGGGTGCCCTAGGTCAACATGCCGATACCCCTCAGAGTGTACAACAACAAGGACTTGCGTATGGCAATGGCTTTGTTGGCAACGGCCTTGATATGAACGGGAATGGCGAAGCGATGAACATGCTGCCGGTGCCCTCTGTGCTTGAGTTTTTATTGGCCGGCGTGGATAATCAGTATGATTTCTAAGTCTGGAGTAAAGGATTTGACATCTATGAAACAGAATTTATACGATATGTTACAATATGTATAGCTCTGAGGATCTCACTAATCACTCACCTTGCTGGTAACACTATATAGATAGCAGCAGGACTTTTACTAGAGTCTAGGACAGAAGTCGGTGCATATCACTGAGTCGGAGGGCTGCCACAAACAAATCATGAGATGCTTATTCCGATATAAAATTTCTCTCAAGTACTTCTCTTGCTCTTGATCTTCCATTGATAACTTTTTGCAAGAGAGTAGTGGTTTTGTAGAATTGGGGTTGCTACTTGGCGGGCTTTGGCAGCTCGTAAGGGCTCACCGATGAGGTTCTCAACCTCAATGTATTGTCCCTGGAAGTGTGTCAGCAAAGAAAATTGGATATTGCCATATGTTATATATCAAGCATATTTCGTCGTAAGGCATAAGGTAAGGTGAGAAAGAGACGTAATGCAGCAGATGATAATCGCTTACCTTTCGAACATCCACCAACATGCTTGGCGGGACATGGGCTTCAATTGGCTCTGTGGTAATCGTTTCTTCTATCATGTCGTCCGTAATATTCTGTCCATACGCGGCTGCGATGGCCTGTACCTCTTTCATTCCTGGTCTAACCACTTCGTCGACAAGGCCAGGGCAGAGCTGTATATCACCGGTATCGAGGCTTGTCAAGGCCCCGACTGGGTTATATACGGCATTGTAGAGGAGCTTCCTCCAGCGCGAAAAGGTGACGTTGGAGTCGTAGTGACAAGTGCATCGCCCCCCGGCATTGTATCGAGCTACGAGATCCTTTGCTCGATCAGCAGCAGCATCCTCGTTACGGAAAGGTCCAATACGAAGCTCATCATGGAACGTGTGGTCGATTGTTCCGGGCTCAGGCTCTGATGAGCCGCAGATGCTTATACCTGAAAGAATGATGTTGTTGGGAAACGCCTCAAAGAGAGGGGCCTCGATGTTGAGGCCATTCTGGAGGAGTAGGATGGTAGAATGGCTAGGGGTGACGGCAGGTCGAATGAGATCAGCGATTGGAATAGAGACATCTGGTGTGTTCTTGGCAGCACAGATGATGTAGTCAAAGGGAGAGATGCCGGCTTGGGAGACATCAGGTACAGATGCTAGGACTGATACCGTGGTCAGCTGGTGATTCTGGGGGTTTGATGGCAATGTGACATGCTCTCAGTTGGTCTAAAGCCACCAACTTGGCCATGATCGACAGAGTTGATTGTGAATCCATGTTGTTTGACGGTTGAATAGCTTGAACGCAAGACGGCCGTGACTTGAGCTCTACCACCGAATTCTAGATTGAGGGCAGCCATGCAGCCGACGCCTCCGCAGCCTACGAGTAGGATTCTGGCCTTTTCCATTGTAATTGGGTGTGTGGTTTGAGAGTTGTGTGTTGATGTGTGGTGGTAGTTGAGAGGGCGCATATGCAGGTTGCGCCTCGACAATGTGATTGGGCCATTTAGTTACAGGATAGATGTGAATAGGTAAGCAGGGACTGTAGATAAGTGATAATGGAACCGACAATTCCGAGTCCTTGTCTTGCTCTCGCTTCGTGACCCCTGTCCAAAGAAAGGGTGTCTGTCGCTCGCAACCTAAACCTCGCGAGGATACGGATCCATCATCACAAGATTTCGAGTCTGTGAGATGCCGAGGAAGTGATAGTTGGTGATTTTGTTTTGATAGCAATTGCAGTCAAGAAACCATTCCTCTTTGGGTATTTCCCCTCATTTTCTCATTCATCAATTACTGCAACTGTATATCTAGTTGGTACAGACTAGTAGCACAGACCCCAGACGTTTCTCTCTCACTGTCCTGTACTGTACTGTACCTAGGTAAATGTCATGTAACTCAGCAGATACATAAAAAATGTCATGTCTCTGGCTTGTGTCATCTTGCTCGTCTGATTATCCCCGTGGCTTGCAAGGTCTGTTTCTCTTTGATCATGATGAATGTTGCACAACCTGAACCTGTTGCCACGGCTTTGCCTCAGGCTCCACCAGACGACTTCCTCACTCCCACTCAATGGGACGTCCTCTTTGCACTCTTTGACGGCGTCTTGCCCTCCATCACTTCGGAGGCTGCCGCTGACGACGAGCAGGGCCAGATTCGGCTCCCTGATGGAGAGTTTGATAGTCTCGTCGACCGCTCTATCAAGTCTCTTGCTGCCCCCGCTACCAGAGACAACATCAGTGCCTTTCTCCGACACCGTCCGGCCCATGATGATGGCTTCAGAGACAACATCGTGAGGACCCTCGCGTTTGCTTCGCCAGCTCTACAGAAACGACTTGCTGGACTGTTAAGTTTGATGTCGTGAGTGAGCATCCATATCCGCCAATTGTTTACCCCAGAGCTAAACCGTGTGTGTAATCAAAAGTACCCGCCCTGGCAGCTACTTTATAACCGGCTACTGGCAACCCATATACAACCAACCTGCCCACGTCCGTGAAGCCATTTTCAAGTCGTGGGCTACATCGACTCGCGAGCGCTGGACAAGACTCGCCAAAACCCTCACAGCCCTGGCCCTCAAGTCACATTCCCAAACCAGCTCCCTCCTCAAACAGCTCTCAGGCTACTCGGACACGCCCAATGACTGGCAAGAAAAGCAGGGCTTTGACTATACTTTTATCCAGCTCGAATCCGGTCATGATACACACCTCATAGAGGCCGACGTCGTCATCGTCGGCTCCGGCTGCGGAGGAGGCGTCTCTGCTAAAAACCTAGCAGAGGCTGGCCACAAAGTCCTCGTCGTCGACAAAGCCTACCACTACCCGCCCTCACACCTCCCAATGCCTCAGGACGCAGGCTGCAGCCATCTGTTCGACAATGGAGGCTTCTTCGTGTCCGAAGACAGCGGATGCACCGTGACATCCGGCAGCGCCTGGGGTGGAGGAGGCACCGTCAACTGGAGCGTGTGTCTCAAGCCCCAAGACTTTGTGCGAAAGGAATGGGCAGACTCTGGGCTTCCTTTCTTTACCTCTGCCGCCTTCGACGAGTGTCTAGACCGCGTGTGGGAGTTTCAGGGCGCTGGCACTGATCAAATCCGCCACAACCACCGCAACAAGGTCCTCCTCAACGGCTCCAGCAAGCTCGGCTGGAAGGCAAGTCCTGCCCCTGTCAACACAGGTGGAAGAGAGCACTTCTGCGGCCGGTGTCATCTGGGATGTGGCCTGGCTGAGAAGCGAGGACCAGCTACGAGCTGGTTACCCGAAGCTGCCAGGGCTGGGGCACAGTTCATGGAGGGATTTCAGGTGGACAAGGTCTTGTTTGATGCTGATGGCCAGACTGCAACTGGTGTCGAGGGAGAATGGCTAGCGAGAGACACTCCTGGTGAGAGAGTCAAGAGGCGTGTTGTGATCAAGGCCAAGAAGGTGGTTCTTTCGACTGGCTCGTTATGGACTCCGCTGCTTCTAAAGAAGAGTGGCATTACTGTTAGTCTTGTCAGCATCAGTCCTACGGCATTGGCTAACGCATCCAGAACCCACATGTGGGAGCTAATCTACACCTTCACCCCTGTAACTTTGTTACGGCAGTGTACAAGGAAGAAACGATACCTTGGGAGGGAGGCATCATCACCAGCTATTCTCCCGAATTCGATAACGTCGACGGGAGTGGCTACGGGACCAAACTGGAGACTACATGCATGGTGGTAAGTAGCGAGCCAATACCGGTATCGAATCATTGCTAACTTTGCCCAGCCCTTCACAATCCTCTCCCAGTTCCCCTGGGTCGGCGGCCTTGACACCAAACTCCATATGACAAAGTATCGTCACATGAATGCCTGGATATCATTGACCCGAGACCGGGATGCAGGCAGCGTCTTTGCGGATCCCACAACTGGCCGGCCTCGGATAGACTACACTCCGTCAGACTACGACCGAGCCCACACTCTTCAAGGAGTAGAGGCTCTCGCCAAGATCTGCTATGTCACGGGGGCAGTCGAGATACACCCTCTGCTCCCTGGCCTGGAACCCTTTCTCCGCAGCGGAGAGCCCTCGTCGGAACATGCCCTCGAGGCCAAGGACGCAGTAGCCGACCCAGAGACCAGTGACCCAGCGTTTGCCGCCTGGCTCGGCCGCCTCCGCGAGGTGGGCAACAAGCCGCCGACGGCACCTTGGGGATCAGCGCACCAGATGGGCACGTGTCGGATGAGTGCGAGCCAGGACGATGGCGTGGTGGGCGATAAGGGCCGGGTCTGGGGCACGGAGAACCTGTATGTGGCAGACGTGAGCGTGTTTCCCAGCGCGAGTGGCGTGAATCCCATGATCACCATCATGGCCCTCGCGGATTGGATATCCCGCGGCGTGGATGCAGACCTGAGGGCGTGAAAGTGAAAGTGAGAGTGGGAGTCAGGGGAGAGGTATGTACTGTACTGCAGAAGCGAGTTCATGTAGCCGTGTGTAATGCTGTAGTCATCCTATCAACGACTGGGTGTTATCTCTCCAGAGGTGGGAGAGGTAATGCAAGGGGCTTTGATAGAGTCGTAGCCCCATCGATGTACTGTACCTTGGTTAGTAGTATAATTCGCATTACTTACAAGCCCCTGAATACCGCATGTTTGAGTGATAAAGTGACATCGACTCGTAAAAGAGCCTCTCGTCACTGGCCATATCCGTCGTCGGCACTTGTTGGATTCGTTGTCCTTCTCCACGCAGCGGCTCGGGAACGAAATAGGCCCGAGTGATATCCTAGTGAGATGCATTCCAAGGCATACTTCCAGGCATTCATTGAAGCTTGAGCCATCCATGGCCATGTCATGTGGTGGCCAATGGTCGTTGTATTGAAGTGTAGGTACGTGTAAGTGAGTAGTGTATAAGCGAGGCGATAAAGCCAAGACAGTACCTGGATACTAAGTAGCTGTAGTAACTAATTTTGGTAATTTGATACTAGGCAACTCCCATCATATTGAAAGAAGCAACTATCGGCGTTTCAAAGGCTCCAGCCTCAACCCGAGGGAGCGGTTGCTGGTGCCACGTTTTGCATGATGGCTTCAAGTGAGGCTCTCGGCTCTCCCTCCTGCGTAAGTGTAGGCCTCCCAATGCGGGAATGCGGGGTTCGGCGCCACAAGCGAGCACAGCCACGCGGAGATCTGCAAGCCACGTCTATCCGCCCGAGCTACTGCTTGTATGTACTGCTACTGCTACTGCCCAGGATCAGCGGCATTAGTTTTGCTGTTGAGTTCAGCTGTTCAAGGGACGAAGAAGCAGGGATTTACCTTTGGCATTTCCGGGGACCGATGTCGTGTTCGTTGAGTCACTGTGTGCTGTAAGTCGAAGTGACGCTGAGGTTGTAGCATGAGTCGAGTTCTGATAGTCAACGTCATGGATACGCTGCTGCTGGGCACCAAGAGATTAGAAGCGATAATTTTTACCAAGCATACCTATTTACAGGCATCAGGAATTATCTTATTCTAGGTAAGTTTCCAAGTACTATTTATCAAATCCAGCTAGTAAGTCATCATCCTTCGGCGATAGTTCTCGGATTATTCTAACATCTTACGAAAATTAGAGAACTTAAGCACCACTCATAGGGCGGGCACCAGAGTACTAAAAAATTGCAAAATCAGGGAAATATACAACTAGCAGCCCTATAATGCCAAGCCTAAAGTGTCTTTCTTGCTATGACTAACTGATGTAATATTCAACAGTTTGTATAAGTCGATTCTTTACCGACTTTGTTAGTCAATGACAAGTGCGCACCGTTGATCCAAGCCAGGTCCGGCTGCATTGCCTAAATAGGAACTTTTCCCTTGCAGCCTCAGCCACATTCTCCGGACTTGTCCGCCGGCCAGAAGTGGGGTTTACCTTGCTTCCGCCGCCCGTCTTCAGTTCCGCGCCGCTCCGGCTGTTGAAAGGTTGTCAATCTCGACGTATTTCATCATCGACTAGAAGTTTATATTATTTTTGGCAACATTGGTCATCGCTTCGGGATATTTCCTTCAGGTACCTTACCCGGAAATACTGCAGAGGTGAAGTATCTAGCTACAGTGGCGTATCCTTATTATCCTCTCTTGGCAGCTCAATTACCCTACAGCTTCTCGGTTGTCTGAGGGCGGTATCCTTTTACAAGCGGAGGGCAGTGGCCACAATGGCAAAAGCCGAGGCCATGATGTTTGGCCGCGTGACACATTGCCGGAGTTTATTGCAGCTGTGGCAGGTAATCATATAAACTTCCTGGTACGAAAAACGCATAATTGTGGCGGGCTGGTCGCGGCCAGAGCTGAACAGCAAGTGTCACATCTTATCCGACTATGCATGAATCTCACCAACCCAGATTCTCCGGAATTGAGCAAAATCATTAAGTGAACCGTGTATCAAAGTCCCGTGACTGACCAACGACGTCACTGACAGCATACCAGAGGCTCCGAGGGCGGCTACAGAGACGTTGTGAAACATGGGATTTAGCAGTCACACGATGCTGCACGTACATGCGAAACCCAGTCTGACCGTCGCATGTGACTTATGGCGAAGACACGAAACTCTGCAATTACGAGCGAGCATTGGTTTAGGCTAGAGAATAAATGCGGATTCTCCGTCTCTGCATGCATATTCATGCAATACCAATACCAATACGAGCATGAGAAGGCATAATCATAAAAGTCAAGACGGCATTGTAGATCCCGAGAGCCTGCCAGATCTAAACTTACAAGGTAGGAATGTAGATGCTACGTAGTAGACAACTCAACTCAATTCTCTTACCAAGGTATACGTAGACGGCGGCAACTGATGGGCTGGGGGCCAAAAATAGTTACAGTGTCTGTGCTGCGCCACGATGGCTATCGGTTAGTGGCACACCGAGCAGGGCCCGCTTCTTCTATTGCCGTTCCTGGACCCTGTCCTAGACTCTTCTCCAACGTTACTGTACGTCCTTTGCCCAGTACAACCGTCCCATCAGGCCATTGGTATCGGTACTTCCAAGAGCACCCTCACTTTTGGTGATGCACGTGCATCTGTCGATTCTTTCTTCGAGTCTTGTGTCTTGTGTCCCGAGCGCGCGGCCGAGCGATCAGTGGACCCAGCCAGCCAGCCAGCCATCTCTATCCATCATCCATCCATCCATCCTCTCGAGATGCGATGCACTTCCGAAGCCATTGACGAGCATTCGAGATAGTACGCGTCTCTTTGAACGCGCTGCACAGAGGGTATCCAGTGCACTGGGTCGTCGACTTAGACGTCCTGAGGCTGTCCATTGGTGGCTGGGTCATGCGAGGGCAGATTACCTGATGCCGTGATGCTTCTAGAACGGTACCACGAGGTCCAACAGGAGGAGGAAAACCCCCCTTAGGAACCACAAGGATCACTTCGATATTGGACCCGACTCTCCGTTCTTTGGAATGCGTCGTCGACTTGGCGGATCGGACCAAGAGGAGCAGAGAGCTTTGACTTCAACACCAGTCGTCCACCAAAGTTGCAAGCGCCTCCTGAAGAGTCTCCAGGCTTGTCAAAGTCACTCATGTTCCACTTTAGGACTGGTTTTCTATCGACTCCATGACCCTTTGCCTGGTCTCCCCAGCTCTTGTTCGACGTAACCCATCTACGAGCAATGATTGGATATCAAGACTAGAGCCGAGAAATGCCACTCGCTTTAATTGGCTGCTGTCAACTTAGAGCGGACCAATCACAGACTCGAGGAGCACTTCCATGAGAGCCTCACGTCTGACACTAGCATGGATGGCTCTTCTCGTACCAGGACATCCACGGGCTCTTATTGCTCTCCAGTCTTTTGGATCCCCCCCTTTGTCATGGCCTAGCCTCCCGTCCTCTTTCCCTTTCCCCACGTCTGGAGAAGTGTCCTCTCCTTTCTTGTCGATGTATGGATCAATGCTCCCCAACTTGGGACTCTTGAAGCGATGGGATGAGCTCTCATGGCCAACCACATCTTGAGAAGCCGATTTTCTCCTTAAAGACGAGACGGGAACGACGGGAGCGACCGCTACCATATGGAGCCCGAGCCGTTGAGGGTGAAGATACCCCTTAGATAGCGTTTGTGCTGTGAATAGGGCGGAGGACGAGGATCAGGCCTTCACCCACCAGACTCGGGACCACAGGGTTACTTTGGTATCCATGAGGAGAGGAGACTGATACGATACCTCCGAGAGCTTGTGCCGTCTAAAAAAATGAAAATATTCACGGCGGGGGGAGACGGCTCACATCACCGAGGCGGGCGGCATGTTGGGAACTAGACCAACTACAGTACCGGACGCATGCAACTGTTTCGAAAAGCCGAACATTCATGCATCTGATGGTGCAGGTGCTGTCTCTATGTATATGCGTATGCGTGTGCGCGTGTGCGCGCATGCAGGTCATCTCATCCGTCTATAACATGTCCCTGGGCAGAGCATCTGGTGCATAATCCCATTGACAGAGCGTGATGACATTGTTATCACCTTCATCTCGCCAGCTGAAGATCCTGGAGCATCAGCTCGCCTCAGGACTTCATCTCCGGGAATACAACAGAGACGTACAACCTCACCGAATGTCAATAAGGGTAAGGGTGTGATGGGCGAGTCGTGCGTGCCCCAGGTGCGGGACACGGAAGAACGGAGCACATGAATGTCTCTGCTCGCCCCATCCATCAAGAGGGCACGAATGAACAGACTTTTAGTGTCTCTTGTGGAAACATAGACGGCGGCCAGGGCCTTTCTGGACTCTGAAGCCTGCATACGCGGCGCTTCAAGACCCCTTTGTGGTCTCTTGCTCGTGATTGTGGGCTAAGGGAACACTCAGCGGGCAAGCATCGGCGAAGAAGAAAAGATATACCAGACAGCCACGGGTCTGCAGTACTGGAATGAAACAAGGTGGAAAGACTCGTAAGCTATCGACCGGCCCAAGAAGAGGTCGCAGAATATCACCGGGGAGCGGACCAAGCTCTGTGGGAGCTAAAGTAACTCGACTAGCCTGCCTGTCTGTGCCCTAGGTTCTGTGTGGGTGGAAGTGGCCTGTTGATGAGGAGAGGAGACATTCACAGCTGCAGGAACATAACTTGTCACTTTTCGAGTTGTGCCTAGTATTGAAGTGGTGGTTGTGGTCGTGACTACTATGTATGGTCTTTCAGCTAGGTAGTGCTGCTGTAGGGGCCATGGGTTATGATTGAGCCGAGTACGCCGCAAGGGCACATAAAGTTTGTCAGTGCCATTGAATCGCATTGATAAGAGACTAGGATCGAGAGACAGGGGATGAGAAGAGGCGTCGGCGGTTGTTTCGTTTCTTGTTTCCTGACAGGATAGCGGCTAGGGCAGAGTATGGCCAGGGCTTTGAGGGTGGGAGGACGTCAACATGGGATATTTCCTGGGGAGATTGGAGACTGATGAATTAGGTAGGGGATCTAGAAGAGCATAGGTGGAAGTCATTGTACGACTCGGATGAATAGTGATGCAATAAAGTCTGACTGTCTTGGATGGACTGTGAGTGACATGGTGAGAATTGGTTCTCTTGGAGGTTAGTTTAGACGGGTATACATTGAGCGACTGCAACGTCAAGTACCGGTACTTGGGTGTGTCCCATTGAGAGCCCAGCGCCACACCCAGCCGACCCGACCTCTTCCAAGTTTCTGCCCTAGACTAGGATCTATTGGAACCTGGACAGCGAGTGAGTGAGTCAATGCGATGGAGATGCCTTGGTTTATTGAATCAGTCTAGATGTCCTGATTTTCTACTCGCATGCACTCAGCTGCGTCGTTTCTATGATACAGATACTACTATGTAAAGTCACTACCGACGTACCTAGGTACGCAAGGTACATCTGCAGTGTTGCCTCAAGTTGGGTCAGCCAGCATATGCAGGTCAACACAGCCGCACGCCTCCTCCGAAAACATCACCAGAACCTGAATATTATCCGCCGGGTCCATGACTGCCCGGTATAGTAGCGTGTGTACACCCCTTCCGAAGCACCCTGGAACTTGCAGATGCAGCTGCAGATGCAGATGGAGATGGAAACGCCTCCTCCCGGGGCCTAGTCTAGCTCGACCGTGCTGTCCATGCTCTGTGCTGTGCTGTGCTGTGCTGTGCTGTGCTGGCTTGGCTCCCTCAGCAGTGGACACTCGCCTATAGTCACCCACTAAACACTACAAAATACAAAGGGACCGATCCTCTGTACAGGGCTGCTTTTTAGCTCACTAGGCCCCCTCCCTCCCTTCCCAGCTAAAAAAAATAAAAATACCTACCTACCTACCTACCTAGGTAGCTGGAACCCACCTGCATTGACGCCTTCAAACTTACCCACCACTACAGAAACTACCTTACCTTACACTACCTACACTACACTACTCTACTACAGAGTATATCATCTCCCCACACCACCCTCCATTTCCTCTTCTCTTTTCCCCTTCTTCTTCTGTACGAGCAATTCGTCCTCCGTTCTCTTTCTTCTTTCTCGGTTGCGGCAGCTTAGCAGGCGATTTCACCTATACCCTCGAGACTTCCCATAGGACAAGGACACGACAAGAAACATCTATTCCTCCCCCGAATCCCTGCTCTGCTCTCCGTCATCCGACGTTTCCTTTTTTTGATATATATTCTTGTTC
>JAJJWO010000559.1:0-19722 GCA_021655895.1 Fusarium sp. NRRL 66739
AAGAAATAACAGCTATTTCTTATAGTACCCAGTAGCATGCCTACTTTCAAAACGGCCTCATGTTTAATCAATATGCGTGCAGTAAAACCTTCGCTACGCTATGTCCATATTTAACTCTAAAAAAACAAAAGAGCATGCCGCCAAAGAAACCCGCTTCATCTCAAATTCACAGCCAGATACCCATAGCCAGATACCCTCCTAGAGCTAAGCCCAAGATGCTCCAATTCCACGAAATAGCGGAACCCGCTGAGCAATCATTATTCTTATTCTTCTTTTTCTTGCTGCTGCTGCTGCTGCTGCTGCTGCTTCTGGCTCTGATTTTGTCATTGTTGCTTGAGCCTGAGCCTGAGCTACCGGAACCACCAGAATCCGAGTCCGCATCTTTCCAGTCATGAACCTTTCGCTTGCAAAGTTTCGAGCTGCTATTTTTGGTCGTTTTGGCAGCGGGAGCCTTTTTCGTCTTTCTTTTCTGCACGTCTACAAGAGTGATAGCCGTCATCCAAGAAGAGCTTTCTGACGCGTCAAGAGTTGTAGTTGCCTCATCCCCTGATGGTCGAGTCTTTGTCGCACAAACCGCGCTCGAGCCCAATTCGCAGTCGTAGGTGGTTGCGCCAAAGGCAATGTCCATGTCGGATTTTTGGTAGGTCACAGTAATACCCGTGAATTCACCATCGCAGGTGTATGAGGCGCCAAAGTTGGTCTGGCAGGCGAGAAGGTATTCAGTCTTGGATGCTCCTTCTGTGATGATGGAGGCGTAGATGTTGGTAGCACTCCCTGTTGAACGCGATGGTAAAAAGACGGTTTCAGTGCTCCATTTGGTTGTACTTTTTGCTGCGTCGGCCAACAAGGGGGCCAAGGCAATGAGGCCCAAGGTGATGGAAGCCCGCATGATGGTGTTTGAGGATGAAGATGATGCCCACCAAAAGAGGGAAGTCAGGAATTACCTTGATCTATTTATCCCTTTCAAGCATCTCACAGCCCCCTCTTTATTGGACAGGTATGTTCCCTCCGCGCCACTTCAGCATCCTTGCTTGTAAGACTCAGCCTTAAACTGCAGGGGTTCTTCCCGTCAGCAAATTCTTTAGATCGTTAGGCTGATCTGACTGGCGGGTTGTCTTAATTTGCCGTTTTACGCTTGTTTTTTCCCGCGCTTTGACGTGACGTCGTGCCGTGCTGACTGCAGATCATGAATGGTACCGTCCTTGTTTTAACACATTTGTTTATCCTGTCGTGTCAGTCTTTGAGAGGTGTTGATCGCCAAGTGATATAAGCTAAAGAGGCCGCCGGCCGCTTTACAAAAGGTCTTGTAGAACCAGGAAAGGTGACTACTGACCTCGTTTCGTCATGAGAAATGCCGACAAAGAGATGGAAAGAATCAAAGCGATTGAATTGCAAGCATCATGTATTTGCCCTATTCAAGCTTGCGTTACCTCTTTGATGTGACGTCGGGTGGTGCTGACGGCAGATGATGAATGTCACCGCTCTTTGTGCTTGTTTGTTTGCTACTCTTTTCATGGAAATGTCTGAGCGGTTAGCTGCCGGTTGCTTTGTTGAACGCGGGCTATTTTCAGGAAAGGGTGGCTGCGGGTTTTTGTCTCTTTGTTACACAAAGCAAAATGAACAAATGGACCAAAATATGTTCTTTGTTGTTGTAGAAACCTTGCCTTGAGTAAAAACACTGGAGAGTAGATGTCATTTGTCGACATACAGTGGGCGAGCAAAAGTTCTAACCTATTTTAGGGTTTCCTACTAAAAGTGACTATTGTTTATCTTTTTTCAAGAATATTTATAAATTACCTTTGATTTTATAGTTAGTTAATGTGTTTTATAAAATGTTATTTATATATTAGAAGGCTATTCAATTTATAGTTTCAGAACCTTTACATAGAACTGTACTAAAACGGCATCTTCATTCGTATATACATAGTCGATGACTTCTCTCCCGTAAGAGTACGGTGAGAAAGCTCAAAAGCAGGGCAGCATTTTATCAGCCCATTAAGCTTTTTGTGGCCCCAAGTGCGAGGATCAAAGTCTGGATGCCTCTTTTGAATAAACGTTCCAACGTTAGCGAGAGCAGTCCACCCGTCATCATCCGACGTTGCATCAATGGCCTCTCGCAGCCACCCCACCACGTTTGAGGGAACCTCGGGATTGTGTGTCTTGACTTCTGTCCCAACAGCCGTACTCGACGCTGGTTTGATGCTTGAGACATTAGTTGGATTTGCTGAAGGGATCTCCGGGACGAGGTTCTCTATGTGGATGAACATATCGCAAGAAGCGGCAAATGACTTGGGAGTCTGACGCTTTCCGCACCCATATACAACTAGGCCAGACTCACGAATACGCCGAGCGAGTGGTGCGAAGTCGCTATCACTCGAGACGAGACAGAAGCCGTCGAAGCGATTAGTGTATAAAAGATCCATAGCGTCGATTATCATGGCTGCATCTGTCGCGTTCTTCCCAGGAGTGTATGCAAACTGCTGGACCGGTTGAATCGAGTTTTCCAGAAGCGTTTCTTTCCAGCCGCTCAGGCTACTACTCGTCCAGTTACCATAAGCCCGCTTCGCAAAAGTAGTACCATATTTGGCAATTTCTGCCAGCACGAATTTCATCATGCAATGTTGGACATTATCCGCGTCTATCAAGACGGCAAGCTTGACGATTTTTGCAGCGGCAGGCATGATAGCTGATATTATCTGTGATTGATATGATTTCATTAGCCAGGCTCCTAAAGTCCAGCATAATTATTTCAAATTTATACAGCTTGCGGGTAGATCAAGCCTTACCTCTTCGAATGCTCTGGCTAAGAACAAAGCCACAATGAGTCTCGGTATGTCATGTCATTCAGGGGCAGTGGAGCACATCGGCTGCGAAGTAAAGAAACCGATAAGCTTCTTAGTTGGATAAAATCTGCGAGATAGACAAGCAGGAACGGGATGACATAGCTCTGGGAGGGGTCATCGCTTTATATACTGTAAAGCCACCCGAGACAAAGGTACAGTGGATGTGATACTTGACACATGGAGGATAACAGTATTGCTACCACTTGAATAACACGTAACGACTAGATAAAAAGAAGCGACATTAAGATAAATGAATGTATAGCTGTGATAGAATATACTGCTAGACTTACTATAGTCTCGTTTAGGATATCACGAAATTTTAATCGCCTAAAAGTATTTATAAAAGGTTAGCTTTTGATACAATTCTAAAAATGAATTACTGTAGCCTTATGCCCCACATCTGACGTAATTTTTCGGCCCGGTATCTCCCTCGCTTGGCCAAGGCTCAGCATTTCGGCGACAACTTCATGATAACCTCAGTTCTCGACATCTCAACCACAATGGCAAAACCCAACTCGAAACGCGTCGCTGAGATTCTCCTAGGTCCTCTTGGCCTCGAGGTTACTTCCATCCACGAGTTGCAGACCTTGTGGGCAGGCTACGGCCACATCTGCGCCCTCACCGCAAAAGTCACCGACGAAAAAGCAGCGGCTTCTGTCCGTCGTCTTTGCAATGGGGTTGAATCCAACGGTGTATTTCACCTGATCCTCAAGCTCATTTTTCCACCATCGGGACCGACAGATGAAGGACACCTGCGCAAGATTCTGAGCTACGACGTCGAGCAGTACTTTTACGAGAATGTTGCCCCTCAGCTGGATCGTGATGTTGCAGTAGCACAATGTCTGGCCTCGAGCTGGAGGACTAAGTATCAAGAGGGTGAGCTGAAGGGTATTACTGCTACAGTCATGACCGACTTGAGGGTCGAATTCCCTGTGGAAGGCGGGAAACGATCTGTTCTCAACCCACGACAAGTCCAGTCTGCCCTGGAATGGCTGGCAAGGTTCCACAGCAGTTCCTGGAAGAGTTTGCCTGCGAATCTGGATGAATACCTTCTTCCGCCGCTGGAGGAGTCCAGACGAAGGGAGTCCTCTAAAACTGCAGGGGACAAGTTGTGGTTGAATGGAGGATATACATACTTGGCCACACGACGCAAAGAGTACAATTCACTCGCTGGAGA
Organism: Fusarium sp. NRRL 66739; assembly: GCA_021655895.1. Classification (NCBI taxonomy): domain Eukaryota; kingdom Fungi; phylum Ascomycota; class Sordariomycetes; order Hypocreales; family Nectriaceae; genus Fusarium; species Fusarium sp. NRRL 66739. Next base: position 4,021 of record JAJJWO010000559.1, read on the forward strand.
CACATATTCAGAATGGTCCGATGCCTTCTGTGCCCCATTCCAAGGATCCAAACAATCAACCGCCGAAGTGGTGGCCGAATTTCTCACACCCACGGGCCGACCGTTCGAGACGTACATACACGGCGATGTCAAGTCGGAGAACCTCTTTACTACAGAATCAGGAGAGGAAGTTTGTTTCTTTGACTTCCAGTACGTCGGGCTCGGTCTGGGCGTCTGTGACTTGGCCAAGCTGTTTACATGCTCTGTTCCCCTCAATATGCTCACAGACTGTCCCTCGCTACCGGATGAAATGGACATGGACCGTGGCGAGGAGACTCTGCTGTATCTATATCACGAGACCTTGCTGAGCCGACGACCATCTGATAAGGAACCCCTTGACTATGATTGGGATACGCTCGTCCGGCACTGGGAGACTGCACTCGTTGATTGGTGTAGGTTCCAGGCTTCTTGGGGATTCTGGGGTAACACGGAGTGGCTTGAGGCGAGAGTGAGACATATTCTGAAGGACAACAAGTGGAGGGAATGGTTGCAGAGGGAGGTTTCTGGCACGGGCCGGTCTTCAAGCATATAAGTACAGGTGGATTGGGAGACGTAGATAGTATTTAGACTTCAATAACCTGGTAATATCAATCCTTTTTTTTAGCTTATCTTAGCCTTCGACAAGCAGGAGGCACGCCCTGGTACACGTGCGCGGTCTGTCACAAGATGGCGTTTAACCCACTAGTAAGTATATTATATCAGCACGTCAGCTATGTCTTGATAATTATTCTATCCCTATCACCAGTTTGAAGTCATCTGGCCATGCCAAAGTTATCGCTGACCCTAGTCTTCGGCCAACTAACTGTCTTGGCATACTACACCAGTTTCTCACTCGGATCAATCACCTATCAAAGGCAGCTTCCCGTCAGACGACAAAGTCTATTCCAAGACTATTTTCACGGTAGACCAATACGTGAACCATTGACTTGGCTAAATTCGCTTACTCCTCCTCTAACTATATTATCCCGACGGATGAGTGTTTCCGACGGATATCAAGTGATTGGTCAATTGGTTCCGTCAAGTTAGCCGAAGGGTATTCCCCAACCAACAAACATGGCCTTGGGTAACATCCTCACAGCAGGGTTTTCCAATCAACAGGCCAATGCCTGGAGATGGTTGTATTGGCGGATTCTGACACTTTTCCTCCCCCACATCATCAAACGACGCTGTAGATCCGGAGCCGCCAAGTTCCCCATGGGGAAACGCTCTACTCTAAGCCGTCTACCAACTGGCTTTCCTGTATGACCCCTCCTTATTCATAAAAGCAGTCGATTTGCTCATCGTTCTATCTTTACAACATCCTATCAGCCGTTTTCCATCACCTATCGAATCAAAAATGGCTCCTAACGCGGAATCCGTCCGGGGCACAGCCGATCTATCCAAGATCGAGGCCCCCATCACCTGGAGAGCATATCTCTGCTGCGCTTCGGCTGCATTTGGTGGTATCTTCTTTGGTTATGATATTGGCTGGATGGGCGGCGTGCTTGGGATGCCCTATTTCATCCAGCAGCACACGGGCATGGAGTATGACTTCGATCTTGTCGCTGGGAACGTTTCTCGGCGCATTGGTTGCGGGCGATCTTGCTGACATGATCGGCCGTCGTATCACTATCATCATGGGCTGCGCCATCTTTTCCGCTGGTGTGGTCCTCCAGATTGCTAGCAGTGGTCAGTTGGCTGTCATGACTCCTGAAAGACTAGTTGCCGGCTTGGGTGTTGGCTTTGAGTCTGCCGTCATTATCCTATACATGTCTGAGGTGTCACCCAAGAAGATCCGCGGTGCTGTTGTATCAGCGTATCAATTCTGCATGTAAGTTGCACATATCAGTTGTCCCGGCAGATATTAACACGCAGTGTAGTACCATCGGCCTCCTCTTGGCCAACTGTGTCGTCTACGGAACGCAAAACATGAGCAACACTGGTTCCTACCGCATTCCCATCGGTGTTCAGTTTCTTTGGGCCATTGGCCTTGCGGGTGCTCTCTTCGTTTTACGAAAGTATCCCCGTCCTCGTGTATCGCAAACCTAACCAGAAATCCAGCCGAGTCTCCGCGATACTTTGTCAAGAAGGGAAACATCGAAAAGGCAACCGAGGCTCTATCATACATTCGTGGCCAGCCTCCAAACTCCGAATACATCCAAGATGAACTAGCCGAGATCGTAGCGAACCACGAATACGAGTCGACATTCACACCTGATACTGGATATATCAACTCATGGCTAGTCTGTTTCAAGGGCCCTATCAGCAAACCCAACTCCAACATCAGAAGAACCATCGTAGGAGCTGGAATCCAAGGCATGCAGCAACTATCAGGCATGAACTTTATATTTTACTATGGAACGACCTTCTTCCAGCAGCTTGGAACTATCTCGAATCCCTTCCTCATCTCTCTCATCACAACTTTGGTCAACGTCCTCTCTACCCCTCTTGCGTTCTGGACCATTGAGCGATTCGGTCGCCGACCACTACTTGTCTATGGAGGTATTGGCATGTTTCTGATGCAGTATATCATTGGCGCTGTCGGTACTGCACGGCCCAATGGCGAGACTGCAGTCAAGGGCATGATCGCCGTTATCTGCTTCCAGATCTTCTTCTTTGCCACGACCTGGGGACCTGCAGCCTGGGTTGTTACGGGAGAGGTCTTTTCCCTCCCCATCCGCTCTCGAGGCATCGCTATCTCGACAGCTTCGTGCTGGTTTTGGAACTGCGTCCTCGCTGTCATTGCGCCGTACATGACTGGCGATGAGGAGGGTGCCGTTAACCTCGGACCCAAGGTGTTCTTCTTCTGGGGCGCGCTTTGTTTCTTGGGTGCAACGTTTTCTTACTTTTTGGTCCCCGAGATGAAGGGTCTTTCGCTCGAACAGGTTGATCGCATGCTTGAGGAGACGAGCCCACGTAAGAGTGCCAAGTGGGTTCCTACATCTACGTTTGCTCAAGAGATGGGCCACACTGAGAAGAATGGGGTTGTTCATGCTGAGGACAGTGAGGTTTGAGGAGGTAATATGGTCCAGGAAATATGTATACGTATTCATATTGGGAGTTCGTCAGATGCGCATTTAGAAGTGCGCTATAGTCCTCTGGACGGCTAGGGCTCAACGTTTTCTTTACTATAAACAATCGAAACATTGGAACCGTGAAGCTCAATCAGATCTCGAAATGAACTAGTTCAACGCCATATCAAATAAATGTTGGATTGGAATGGGCTGGACAACCTGTGACACCCAATTCAATGCGGCTGAAGTGCAAAAGACAGCTCTGCCGTGTCTTATCACACATCCCTTGCTGATCCCTTCGACGATGCGAAGCTAAGCAATGTCACCAAGAGAAGGGCGTGCAGCTGCGTCAAACCCATCTGGCAGGTGAGACACAACAAGTGTCACTAGACACTTGGCAGTTGAAAGAGACTCATACCTTTTGGGTACTGGCTTATATGACCGAGAAATAAATGCGTGTCAGTGATTATCCTCGTGTGGTAGCGAGGTCTTGGTCTTGTATTATTACGCATCATTAGACACGATTATACGCTCGATTATCGTCGAGATGAAGACTGCCAGCCACGCGTACTGCCAATTTGGCATGCTGACTGTGAATTCAGAGCTGCCAAGAAGCGCCTTGAAAGCCCTCGCAAGCCCAGCTGAAGTGCTTCCACACATTGGCATCAAGCCATTGAGCGCCACAGGCTGATTTTATGATTCAAGGGAGGATGACCGAGACAATCATTAGGCTCTTAAGGCCCTGCATCTATCCCACACTTTCAGCAGCCAGATGGCTTTTCCCACTCTTGTTTTGCCTCAAGTGCGTAGGCAAGATGAACCGAATTCGCAAAAGCCTTGTTCTTCCACTCCTCGGTCTCCAGTCTTATATCCCAGCTGTCAAATCACAACATGGGGGCTCTATAATTGGCTACGCGGAAGTAGATGGGACAAGTATATCTCCTTGTTAATCTTTCAAGCGCCGTCTACTGACAGGGTCCCCAAGTCGAGACGTTTACGTGTCCTAGCTCCGCTTCCTTTCGCACGGGCTCGACCTTTGCCGGCGACTTTGTCACATACGCCCACTGCGACCATTTATACTGGGAGTCTACATACACCACGATTGACTTCATAGTCGGTACTGAATGTACTGGGAGTGATACAGCACTGTATACCTACTGGGAAAGAGGAGGATCTAGCACCTCTGCGTCTCGAAGCTGGTAACGTTATGGATCCCAAACTTCTGCCCACCTTGGATACTGATCTAGTGAGCCAGCGACAACGAATGCGTTTCGTTGATTCTATATGAGTCTTATAATGGAGGTGATGGATCGGGAATCCAGCGGCTGATTAGTTGCGACGACATGATCGGCGTCCCGTCTAGTGTCGGTACCATATTCATGGAGAACCCGGCAGACTGTGAGTTATAGTCTAAACAAGCCTTCTCTGATATGAAGCTAAGATCACTGGGACATTAGGGGCAACAGAAAGCGAGTCTTCAACCACAGAGAGCACAGAAAGTGAAACAAGTTCGCCAACAGAGACCGAGACCGAGACTAGATCACCCGTCATGGCTCGGCCGCCTCCCGCGAAGCCCGTCGAAACAGATAACCCCTCGGCGACTCCGGATCCAAGAGAGGATAATGATCGAGAACCCAGCCCTGGTGTCATTGCTGGTGCTGTGGTTGGCTCACTCGCTGTAGTTTGTGGCCTCTTCTTGGCTTGGCACGGAGGAAGACGAAGTCGAGGCGACCCCGAGAACCCAAGCCGCGGTTTCAGAGACGCAATGAAGTCTTTGCCTCGGCCAAGTATTGCTTGGAAAAGACCCGTACCTGTCTCTTCAACTGTCGTTAGTCAGCCCATCTTTGTAGGAGATGGTGGTCTGAGTATCAACACCAGACAGCCTGAGCCAGCAGCCAACCCATCACTGCAGCCGGGAAGTCCTGGTCCACCACCAGCCTACGAGAGAAAGGGGAATGTAGAACTGCCAGCTATTTCACCGACTAGTCCAGGAGAAACTCAAGCTTCTCCGTCAGAGCTTTTTTCAGCCAGTAATAGGGATCCTGCAGCCGAGCTTCCAACTGGACGAGACTCTCAAGGCTGGGCTGTAACTGGAGCTCAACAGCATCCTTACGAGATGGACTCTACCACAAGCCCCAGACCACCAGCCGTGTAGAAGACCGAGGTATATTTCTATAATTAGTTAGCTTAATGATTGACAGTTAGCGTTGTCAGCCAAGCGGCACGTTTATAGCTTCCCCGCACACAAGACAGGAATTATCCGACGGATAAGTTTCAGACATCTTCAGCCGTTTTCCTCGGATGAATCCCTTGCAGTCCTTTACACTCTCTCCATCTCTGCCGTCATCATCACGAAACATGCAGGAAATATCCGTCCCGTCCAACCAAACAGCCTCTCCTCATCCGATCACTCCCCGCAACTCATCCCGACCAAACGGTCGGATCCGAGTAACGCGAGCGTGCGACAGATGCAAGAAGTAAACGAAGAAAGCGTCCACTGTTGTCTGTTGGTGACTGACTCTATACAGGAGAAAGGTGCGGTGTAATGGCCAGCAACCATGCAATGTATGCGCAGAAGCAGCAGCTACTTGCGCCTTCAACGCCTCCTATTCGAGGGGGGACGACCCAATGTCCGAGTGCCTCGGCCTAGACTCCCGGCTCAGATAGTAGCAGATCCGGGAACGCGTAGGGATTCAATCAATGAGTTAGATGCTCAGATGACTGTCAGTGATCTGGAAGTGTCTGTTCCTCAGGACGATTCCATGATACCTGGAGAGTCCACCTCTCGCACGTCACCTGAGCCAGCACAAGCAGATCTGCAAGGTTACTACGTTGGTCCGGCGTCTGGTATATCATTCCTATCTCGAATTCAGAAACGGTTTGACGAGACCGTCTCCTTTCCTCATGGCCTATCCGTCTTTAACTTTGGAGACGCCCCATTGCCTGGGGGTGAAATCCATTCTAACTCGGCAGAAACTGCACAACCTTGTCTCGATCCGGCGTTCTTCTTCCTACTGGATCGAAAAGATACCACTCGACTAGTTGAGCGATACTTTGACTTTGCAGTCCCCGTTGATCGCTTCCTGCACCGACCAACCGCTGAACGACGACTTGATGAATTCAACGAGACCCAGGGTGCAATGCATGATAAAGATACTGCACTTGTGGAAACAGCTGTCCTCTTCATGGTCTTTGCCATAGCCCAGGAACATATGGTGGCCAAACTGTCACAGTCCGGCGTCAACACGAGGTAGGCTCATCAGCATTCAAAACCTACACATGACTAACAACTCAGTGTGCGATATTTCAGAGCAGCAAACCATCAACTATCCATGGAAAAAGGCGCCGTGCGACTCGCCAGTGTCCAAGCCCGTCTCTGTCAATGTCTCTGGCTCCTATCCCAGTCGCGAATCAACCACTGCTGGAGCCTTTTCGGCACCGTCGCGCGTCTAGCTCTAACTCTCGGTCTGCATCGCAATCGAAACGCTCGGTCTGACTCTATGTCTCAGGTTGAGATTGAGTGTCGCCGGAGGACCTTTTGGAGCGCTTATAGCCTTGACAATTACCTCAGTGCTGCCCTGGGACGACCAAGGACTTTTCACGATAGAGATATCGATCAGGAGCTTCCGTCTTGTGTTGATGACGATGATATTGATAGTATAGGCAGGCGTGTACCTTCACCTACACATGGGATACTGTCTGTCACTTCTGGGCCAGTTGCCTATGCCAAGTAAGCACCGCAGCCAATAACCATAGAACAATCTAACGCAACTCTACAGGTTATCCCGGATACTCAGCGGTATACTGATTGACGTTTACTCCATCCAACCCATGACAGTCACTGAACGTCTCGCCCACACAGCAAAGTACATGAAAGAGCTCAAGCCTTGGAGATCCGGCATGTCCAACTTCCTTGACCAAGATCCCGCCACCGCTGCCCAATTAATCTTGATATACCAACGACAGCGGAACGTTCTCAACCTTGTGTACTGGCATACAGTCATTCTGACCAATCGCCCCTTGTTGCTCACCAACTTTGCAAGACTAACCAACAGCAGACGGCAAGTTGAGCAGAACGAACGGAGAGCACAGATTGATGCGTGTGCCACGGAATGTCTGAATGCGGCAATGGAGATTGTGGTCATTGTGGATAGACTCGTTCAGGCCAAACTGCTATTTCGAGCATTCTGGGTAAGGACGCTTTCTGGCTAAGCATTTATATCGTAGTATACTGACAGGGTCCTAGTTCACACCTTACTTTGCATTCTCTGCTTGCGTCATTTTGTATGTCTACACCATCCAAAGGAGTAGGGAGCATCAAGACGTCTATGAGCCATACTTTACAGCCGCCGAGCGCTGTCAGCAGCAGATTGCCAACATAGCCGACGAGGGAACATTGACGTCCCGATACTGTCTAGTTCTCGAAGAGCTTCGTGCAGAGGCCGTGAGGCAAACGGCTGGAGCTCACGGTTCTCAACAAGTCCAATCTTCAGTTGACGCTAGAACCCAAGATTTCGAGAATCTCGCTCCAGATTCTGGGGCAATGCCGCCGACGGGGTTCAATATCGATGTCTCTGGTCTCGAGGCGATGGGTTCCTTGGGTGATTGGCATGTCAGCCCGAGTGATTCTCTGGAAGACTTGACAGGCTGGGGGCAGTTTGATTCCATGGTGAGTGTCCACCTGACAAAGGCCACTGGCAACGATGGCTGATATGACGATGAGCAGGTGGTGTCCGGATTTAATGGCTTATACCCTTTTATGACAAATAATATTGCCTGAGTCGTTTTAGAAAGTTATGTTGTCTTTTATGGATTTATCGAACGAGACCTCCAAGGTTCCGATAATATATGAGTTTTCGAGAACAGAAGTTTTAGTTGGTAGTGGAATCTGTGAATATCAGCTCAGATATCGGATATTTATGACCAATCAAAGCCTTTATATAGAGTTATCCGTTGGAAACTAGCTTGTGTCATAGTAAATGCTCTCCGCGGGGTTCCAAGACGACAAGAAGTTACAGGGTGGGGATCACATTGTTGCATACAAAGACATCACGTTGATATTGCATATTGTTTCAAGATCATACAACCTCTAATCATCTTCATACTCTCAAATATGTCCCTTAGTGTAAAGGTATACGCTGTGACTGGTGCAGCAAGTGGCATCGGGCTTGCTACAGCCAAACTCATCTCGGAGCGTGGCGGTACCGTCTGCGTCGCCGACGTCAACACAACCGCACTCCAACAAGTTGAGGAGTATTTTAACTCCAAAACTCCGAAGCCTCAGTTCTCGGTCACTCAAGTCGATATGTCAAAGAAGGACCAAGTACAGTCTTGGATTTCCGGTATCAAGAGTCAGTTCGGTCGCTTGGATGGAGCGGCTAATATTGCGGGCATCATCGGCAAGAGTCATGGCATCCAGCCTCTCTCAGAGCTTGAGGATGATGAGTGGTTCCAAATTCTCAATATCAACTTGACTGGTATGATGTATTGTCTTCGTGCAGAACTCAACCATATTTTGGACGGAGGATCGATTGTCAATATGGCGTCTATACATGCCACAACCGGTAAGTTCTGGGTTTATATGAGATATCACTACAATCCGACTATTACCTCAAACTCATTGAATGGTTCTGACTGTAAACAGGTGTCGCAAATCACGCCGCCTATTCTGCAAGCAAGCATGGAGTTCTCGGCCTCACTCGCGTTGCCGCCAAGGAGAATGGTCATCGAGAGGTGCGAGTCAATGCAGTGGCACCAGGACCAATCTACACTCCTATGATGCAAGGATTCTTTGACCGATCGGGACGTCCATCCGATGCACCCTTTGATGATCCCATCGCGTTTAGGCGTCAGGGTACGGCGGAGGAGGTAGCTAACGTGGTGGTGTTCTTACTTGGGCCTGATAGCAGTTTTGTTAGCGGTAGCTGTTATTCTGTTGACGGAGCTTGGATATGAGCTTTCTATTGAAAGGGAAAAAGAACAAATCGACACAGTCTCACGCCTTCAAGAACCCGATTCATGCTGGTACAACCTCTCTAAATTTCGTACGTAGATCTATCCAGCAGGAATAGCAGATGTTGCCAAATGGAACTTTGTTCCTTGCGCAATAGACATACATAAAAAGGCATCTGGATACTGAGATTACTGGGAAGGATATGAATTATCTGTGCCTCTCATTGTTAAAAACGCTACTGTGGGAAAGTACAGCATCCTATACGCTGACAGCTCTATAAACTCTTCTGATACACATCTGTCCTTATCTAAGAATTTGCTCCTTTTAAACGCCAGCTCTACTTATATAAGAACCATAGGGGTACACGACAGCCTTATATGAGTCTATTTATTTACTACGTCTACCACTCACGAAGCTCCCCGCAAGGACCTCGAAACTCAGGCGTTGGCCAGCTCCTTGTTTCTCTGGATAGCCTTCTGACTTCCTCCTCGTCAATCTCAATTCCTAATCCTGGGCCCGTCAAGATGTCGATGTGGCCATCTCGTACAGTCCAGATCTCAGGATTCGTAATGTAGTTGGTGATGTCCTGCCCCTGGTCATTGTAGTGCATACCTATGCCCATTTCCTGGATAGCAAAGTTGGGCATCGTGGTATCAACATGGATATTAGCCGCAAGAGCGACAGGACCCAATGGACAGTGAGGAGCGAGACCAACGTCGTATGTCTCACAGGCAGCTCCAATACGTCGCATCTCTGAAATACCACCTACGTGGCAGATATCTGGCTGCAAAACATCCACCGTGCCGTTCTCTAGAAATGGCCTCACGTCCCATCGACTGTACAACCGCTCTCCCAACGCAATAGGGACGGTAGTCAGTTCGGACAGCTGCTTGATACCGCCAATGTTTTCTGACAGGAGGGGCTCTTCGATGAAAAACGGCTCGTGTGGCTCAAGAGCCTTTGCAAGGCGCTTGGCCATGGGCTTATGGACTCGTCCATGGAAGTCAACAGCAGCATCTAGACCAAGTGCTTTGACTGTCTTGATTCTTTCAACGACTTCTTTGAGGATATAAGGCGAATCGAGCCATGCTGTGTCGCCAGTGCCATTCATCTTGACAGCATGAAACCCTTGGTCCTTGCGGGCTTGACTAATGGGTGTAAGCAGATTCTTCCGCTAGTGGAAGTGTTATTACTTACGCTTGGGCTTCGACATCGCTTGGCCTGTCTCCTCCAATCCAGGCGTAGACTCGGATTTTGTTTCTGACTTTGCCACCTAGTAGTTGATATATAGGCACATTGAGTTTTCTCGCTTTGTTGGTCAGCCAATGTTCCAACTTAAGACAGGTAGAGATATAACTTTAGAGAGACCCTGCATACCTTTCATATCCCACAGTGCAATGCCACTACCAGACAAGGCGCTCATAAAGACAGGGCCTCCGCGATAGAAGCCACCACGCCAAGACAGTTGCCATATGTTTTCAATATCTCTTCACCACTATTAGCTATTGCTTTTGAGAGGTGATACATGAGACTTACTCAGCATCTAATCCTTTGTACCTCTCAAACCATGCGTCGAGACAGCCCTCCACTGCATTGGTGTGACCTTCGAGAGAAGCCTCGCCCCATCCAACGGCACCCGTATCATCTGTGATTTTGACAAAGAGCCACCGAGGGGGGAGTCGGAAATACTCCATTGAAGCAATTTTCCCCATTGTGAAGGTTCACGGTAGATGGATCAATGAGTTGATGCAGCTGCGAGATAATTGGCCGAGTTTGAGATGGCCGATTAACGGAAAATGCTCTTGGAATACTAGAAATTTTGTACTATTGCTAATACACATCGAGAGGAGAAGAGGGAGTCAGAGACATCTTGGCGGTTACTTGCTCAGTCCGTGTCTAGCTTTTCCGTCGGCTTCATGGATTTCAAGGCTTGCGGATATGATCAGCAAATCGGGTGAATTCCCTCTCCGAGTTCCTCGTAATGTGATCATCATGGCCCTAACCGATGGATTGGAGTGAGTGCGCGGCTAAGGCCAGACAAGTTATCGGCATTTCGGTTCAAAGCGGCCCGATCGAACAAGTGAAATTGAGCGATATAATTGTAGGCTGTACGAAAAAAGCCTTGGCTTGGTCGCAAGTCTTTCCATTCCGCCATAGTTGACTCTCACCAAGCTGGGAAGCCTGGGCCTGATCGAAGAATGTTTTTAAGAAAGAGAGAAAATGTATTAGTTGCTATTGCAAGAACCTTACTGTTAAGAGGAAGGATTTCACTTGGAGGAAGAGAGACTTTCAGGCTTAGACATATCCAACAGTATGAGCAATAGAGAGAAGTAAATATATTTGTGCTGCTTTAATTATGAGCAAACCTTGCACAACCCAGCAGTAATTTCCATGATGGCTACCTTTCTTCCACCTAGAGGAACCTCCTAGGCATACTCTGAGCGATCCTTCCAGCCAGGACGGAGATAATCACTGTCAAATAGTGGGTTAAATGCCGAACGATGAACACCATTGACCTTCAGCTTTACATCCACTGCTCCTCCCGCCTCGTCCATAGTCCAGACGCTGAGACCAATTGTGTTGTCGCCTTGGTAGTTGAGGATACCAGGAAAGACTATGAATTTGTTAGTCTGCAACTTCTCCTGTGTTCTTCTGGGTAGATCTTACCTGGGAAAGTCGTTTCGTTAGAGATGTAAGGCAGAGTCTTTGCAAACTGATATCCATTAACGTAAAGCTGAGCTCGAAGCTTGGCTTTATGCGCAGTATGCAGTTGGAAAGCCAAACTGACATCGTAGCCCTTGGGAATGTTCAATGGCGTATTTGTTCTATAGAAGCGTGCTCCAGCACCTTTGAACCCGTCTGCAGGCGCTGCAGACTTCCACTTCTTGTCGTTGAACCCTGGAAGATGCCATCCAAGGCGCTCAGCGTGTAGACCGCCTTCGTTGTACGTGCCACAATTGGCTCAAGAAGATGGTTTCCACCGGCATTGCCTGCTACTTTCCAGGACGTAAAGTTGGCGGCAGAACCATCACCCGCAATCAGAGTAGCGTTGAGAATGCCTCGTGGATCAGGCGCCCCCTCACGCTGCTCCTTGCCCATGGTGTCTTGGATGACGAACAAGACGTTTTCCTTGTTGTTATTGAGCTTGACGTCCTTGAAGGATACTTCAAGTTCGCCAGTGTTGTTGGCCATAGCACCAAGCCAGGAGCCAAGGAACTTGCCGTTTGCATAAACAGAGAAACCACTGGCCAGGCCGCCAATTACGCGGAGATATGCACCCGAGGGCGCATTATCCTTGGAGGCATCAAATCGACCACGCCAGAGGATGTTACCAGCTTGGTAACCATACTCATCAGCAAACAAGACGGGGTAAGTATCAGGAGGAACAAAGTGAGGAGTTGTCTCATGGTCAGCAGCTGTAAACAATGTCAGTACTTTGTTCGTAATAACGTGGTTCTGATAACTTGCCAGTCCAGCGAGAATCATCGTAGTCTGCGGCAACTTCAGGGAGACCATCGGCCACTTTCCAACTCTTGAGGGCCGGCAATTTTGCAGTGAGACTCTTCACAGTGACCTCAGGGGCAGACAAGGTACCAACCAGGCTGCCATACTTAGACTTGGAAACCTCGAGAGATGCTCCGTTGAAGGTGGCCTCCTTGACCTTCTTTGGGGCCCAGATCTCAACTTTGGTTTCTTCATCCCAATCTCCGGTGATGTGAATCGTGTCGCCCTCGATGGAAGCGGTTCGCACGAGGTAGGGTCCGTGGACCAGTACTGAGTTCTCGTGAGTATATCTCAATCTTGTTTACTATAAAAAAGATGACTTACCAGTGGCATTCTCCCACGCCAGAGGGTTGCTGTCAAGAGTCGGAGCCCAGAACTTGTAAGCAGATTGGCGGCCAACCACAACAGCTTGTACATCGTTATCGTAGTCAACAACATTCTTCTCTTTGCCCGTGAGAACATTCGTGACGACACCATTTTGAGCCTTGGTGATGGACCTTTTCTCGCCCTTTCCGCTGACGAATTTGCCAGACTTTGCACCTTTGACAAGGAATTCACCTTGCTCGCCTTCCGGGGCCCAGAATACAATCACCTGACGGTCTCCAAGATCAACCACAGTGAGAATCTCGAGGGTAGCATAGGTGATCTTCTTGCCAGATGAACCGATACTGAAGTCTGTGACCAAGACCTTGGACTCTCGACCATTGAGAGTGATGGATCCTGTACTTGGGACGGTCAAGTTGCCAACTTCAGTCGAAACTTTAAGGCGAAACTTTGTGATTTCAGTCGAAGTAGAGTCTTCGTGGCGTGTGACATAATATGCAGCTCCAGTGTCGGGGTTGCGCAGCTCAGTAGCATAGATATCCTCGTCCGTGGTGTAATCGGTGCTATTTCCAACTCGGTTGACCTTGACAAAGTCGCGAGCAGCACGAACGAAAAGACCAAAGAGCTTACTTTCACTGTACTTGTCGCCAATCAAACGCGTCTCATGGATAGGGGCCGAGTAATCATAACTGGTGCCGACCTCGGGGAAGCCAATATTACCCCAGTTGGTTCCTCCATAGACCATGTAGATATTCACAGCTGTTACCTTTTGTGCCAGGTTGTGTCGGAAAAAGAGGTTGACCCATCCAGGGCCCATGTTCTCAGAACATCCACCTTCAGGACCATCCCAGGGGTTGTAAGAGCCTCCCTGGAACTCCATGAGGAATGAGGGTTGAGTCTGAGCGACGAGTTGGAAGTGATCATAGTAGTCGAACACGGTGTAAGGCTTTACTTGTCCGTTGACGCTGACACACTGCGCGAGATTGCATGTCCAGCACGCAGGATAGTGGTCAAGACCGTACATATCGACTTCACCACCAGCATCACTCCAATCCTTGGACCACGATCGTGTCCGCATGTTGGGATTGTTAGCTGTGAAGGGAACGTCAATGTACCAGTCTCTGGCCTTGTCCTCAAGAAGCTCCATGTAATGGATGGCCGTCTTGTTGGGTTCCTTGGTCTCCCGGTTGAGCCATTGGTTGCCATACTCGTTTTCGATCTGCCACATGATGATAGGGCCACCGTTGGTGATAAGATATGGTCGCACATAGTCGGCAATAACCTTGGAGTATCGCTCCCAGGCCCTGGTATAGGCTGGGTTGTCGTCCCGAAGAGGGCCATACTCTCCTGTTGTTAACCAACCGGGAAAGCCGCCGCCGTTTGCTTCAGCATTGCTATAAGGGCCGGGTCGGTACACGACATATAAGCCGAGTTCCTGGGCAATTTCAAAGGCGTGGGCATAGGCGTGAGCACCTGTTTCGAAGTCCAATGTCTCGTTGTTAGGAGCATGCCATCCCCAGTGCTCATACAAACTGATGCCGTTGAAACTGGACTTTTATCAGTATAGTTGATGCCGCGGGGGTTGCACGCATACCCAGCTGCCTTGATCTTCTCGAAGATGTCACGCCATAGTTCAGGGACAGGAATTCGCCATAGATGTAACTGTTCAAAGGTGTTAGCATATGACTAGCCTCAGACTTGAGTTTCACTGACTTCCCCGGACCAAAGGAAGAGCCTCTGTCCGTTGACTTTGACACTATAGTGGTCCCTGTAATCTCGTTAGTTCAGCCCTGAGTATGGCGTCTAGACCATGTTTCACGCACCATTGGACGACCTTGTTCAAGCCATTATCGTGCAAGGGCCACTTTTGAGCAGCAGAATGTGAGGCCAGGCCGGCGACGGCGGTGAGGCCACTGATGATATGCCACACCTTCATGATAGCTCCAAGGGTGCTGATGTGACAAGTTTGGGTTTTATCACTCCCAGGAAGCTTGTGGCGATATACAAGACAGTTTTAAGCTATTTATACCCTTGCATGATAGACATAGCCGCCCCAATACGTTCTAATCCCATTGTTTTCCCCAGATTTGTCTCCTCATGAGCAAGACTGGCAGGGATACCCCGCGTTGACATTACATCGTCATGCAAAGAAACCTTTTACCCGTCGGATGATGTCTTTTGGATCAACATTAATTCTTACTCCTTTGGGCGTTATCCGTCGGAACGCGGGTATTGAAAACTGATAGCGCCCGTTGAATCAGTCGTGTTTATTGACTCAGGTTGGGGGTTAGTTGTGATGGTATAAGCTTCTATATTGGCTGAAAACATCGTTGATGAAATGTCAATTAAGACTGTTAAATTGAGTGCGTCAACTATGACTTTTAAATCTAGTCAGGGTTACTGACGGAAAATAAAATCGTTGATTAAGCCTTATAGAAAAACAGCTCTTAGTGAGAACTGGTTTGCAGGACATAACGCCTGTGCTCGCCTAAGATGTCCTACGAAGAACTTCAGAATGACGAGAAAGACTACGATGAGGTGTTTATGATACTTGAACGAGATAACCAACCTTGATACAAATTGGTCATAAACATTATGTTCTAAGGTAACAGATACCATATCTGTATTGCCGGAGAAAATTGATCCATCCCTTATTTATTGTACCAATCAACATATTGCCTTCGAGCAGCAGGATGTCAGTACTGCGCAGGGTAGAAAGCGCACAAGATGGGCGATGCACAAAATACGTAATGCATAGGGAAAGCATGCCATGAAGCAAGCAGTGCACGTAACCAGAAGTGCATAAGGGTATAATCGGCAAGCCTAGGCTATAGCTCAGAGAGGTTAAATTTCTTAGGCTTTCTGGTATAAATAGGAGCTAAGACTTAC
>JAJJWO010000560.1:0-20080 GCA_021655895.1 Fusarium sp. NRRL 66739
TTATAAAACTATAGCCTATTATTATATTAATCTAAAAGCCTTATAAATAGTATTAAATTTATCTCTAAAGGCAGTAAGAGGCTTTAATAGAATAGAGATAATACCTTTTTAATATATCTTGCCTATCCTATATATTTAAATATATCCCTTAAAGTTGCCTAAGCTATAGCCTAGGCTTGCCGATCAGGGCCTTACGCTACAGTATCGGTTAGCTACCTGATCGGATGCCCGGCCCTGACCCCTGACCCCAAGTGCTTTCGATCCGAGCCTCCCGAGCGGCCATCTCAAGGTACTTGTGCTGCAAGCCAACTTGATAGTAAAAGCAAGTCTCTTAGTTCATCCGTCCGCTGTCATAGAGATTCTTAACAAAGCATCCGTGTCAAAGAGATGCTGATGCTATCATCGGGTCGGAAAGTCGGAGCTTATTTCTGCCGCTTTTCACAGACACGCGAGATCAAATCCGCAACTGCCGATATAATGCGGGACATGTGGGGACAGCATTCCAGCCTTAGTACCTATAGTAGCTAGGTAGGTAGTTAACCGAGGTGGGACAGGCCCAACACCAATACCGTAGGTAAAGCAGTTGCTGGCAATTTACTTAAGACTTGAATTTTAGTACCAGTCTGAAGCATTGCCTACCTACGTCGGAAACATACTCCGGATTCCATTCTTATCTAATCGGTCTAAAGCTTGATACAATACAATACAATGAGCGACTACAGGGACCTTTCCGTGTCCATCATTGGCGCAGGTACGGTTATCCAACACTATATAATGAGACATCACGAGATTGACGCGCATTTTAGGCATGGGCGGTCTGGCTGCTGCTTTGGCGTTTGCCAAAAAAGGCTTCAAGCATGTCCACGTTTACGAACAGGCTCCGGCTCTTGGCTTTGTTGGTGCAGGCATTCAGATGGCCCCCAATATGATCCGTCTCCTCGATCAACTCGGCGTCTGGGCCAATTCTGCTACCAAAAACGAAGCTACACATGTCCACGAAGTCTGCATCTACGACGGAGCTACAAACAAGATCCTGACACAGGTTCCTATGACAGACATACAGACCAAGTATGGCTATCCCCATTACGCAGGGCATCGGGCTTCCCTCGCCGAAGGCATCTACAACGGCGCAAAGGCAGAGCCTAGCGTCGAGTTCCATTTCGGCGAGACTTTGCAGTCTGTGCAGAGTTACGGGCCTGACAAGGTCAAGTTCACCACCAAAAGCCAAGACGGAAACACGCACAATGTCGAGACTGACATTCTCATCGGCGCTGACGGCATCAAGTCCACTGTAAGAGAGTCAATGCTCGCCTCACTAAACTTGACAGCCGAGGTCCAAGAGACTGGCACGGCAGCTTACAGAATACTCCTCAACCGAGAGCAGTTAGAGCCCTATCCCGAGTTGCTTGAGCTGCTAGACAGCAACACCGTACGACGTTGGATAGGCGAGAAGCGACATATCATAGCATATCCTATCCACAACCACTCCATCTTCAACATTGCCACCGCTCAGCCTGACGTCAACTTTGCTGGCACGACCAATGCGACATGGACCAACCTCGGCGACAAGACAGCTATGAAGAAGGTATTTGCCGACTTCGGTCCACTTGTTCAGAAGCTCCTTGACCTTGTACCTGAGGGTGGAGTGGTGGAATGGCGGCTACGAAGCCACAAGCCCCTCGACACATGGACGCATGGTGCAGTAACTTTGTTAGGTGATGCCTGCCATCCCACACTCCCTCACCTCTCACAAGGCGCCGCCATGGCCATTGAAGATGCTGCAACACTGGCTGAGACTTTGAGCTTGCTGCCAGGCGGTGGGCAAGACCGTGAGGCTATCGCTACGACGTTGAAGGTGTACGAGTTACTAAGGAAACCTCGCACCTCAACCTTGGTAGATTTGGCAAGCGAATCTGCTCGAACACTTCACTTGGGTGCAGGAAAGGCCAAAGAAGAACGCGATAGGCAGTTTGCAGCTTCAAGGACATCTGGAGCGCCAGTCCCAGATAAGTGGGCGAGCCCTGAGGTTCAGAAAATGGTTTATGAGCATGATTGTATCAAGGATACTAACCAACGGTTTCCAACGCTTTATAAACGGTTGATCGAGGGAAGAGCCTTTAAGCTTTAGATAGGTAGAATGTGAACTTAGCCTAATCCTATACTATTTTGTAAAAAAGGAGAAGAGGAGGCTAATGAGAGTCGATCGATGGTATACATCTCTAGTTTACACATCTTCGAGTATAAAAACAGATTTCTCGGGGCATAATTCTCGTTTTAGTCAGAAATAATTTCAGGAGGTAGGGTTAAAACTACTTCGATTGCACATCATTGTTGAGAGTTGGGGAGAGACCGCCTGGCACCAAGTGTGTATCTTCCTGTGGCCCAAGAGAATCATTTGGAAAACGAGATCCGATTGCAGCCACACCAGACAAACCACCAAGTGACAATCTGAGAGTCAGATCAGGGCTGTAAAACGTCACTTGGAAAGGTATCGCTGACGCCAAAAGACCCCAAGATGTCGTCAAAGTTCAGGTCGCTTTCAAAGTCCTGCATAGATCCGTAATCGAATGGCATAAGGTCATCGAGAACTTGCATTTCTTCGGTTGTTGTAACAGGATCTAGTCAATGGTAAGCACCTATCAATGTCATGTTTCAGATACTTGGAAAACTACTCAAACTTTCACGTACCTAATGAGCGAAGGAAATCGAAATATTTCTGCACACAATCGAAAGCTTTGATGCTCATGATGCTTGGGCCTCCGATTGTTCTCAACGCCTGCAAACACTGCCGAAGAAGGAGCTCTAGCTCAATATTATCTAGGTCTAGGCCGGGAAGCTTGGTCTTGACCCTGAGTGAGAGTAGCCAGAATCCAACGATGTAAAGGCAGAGAGTGAAGACTATGGCCGTTGTCAAAATTGGAGTGAGAAATAGAGTCATTTAACCCTACCTGTATAATTAGATATCCACCATATAGAATTCTCTTGGAAGAATGACGGATTCAGTCTCATGATCAAGGTTAATATCTCACAGGTACCCTTGACCGCTAACAAAGCTTGACTTAGTAATTGGCCGATGACGCCTTGTGAGATCGTGGAAAACGAGCCTCCATCAGACGTCAAGGCTTCTTCCAAGGTGGAAAGTAGAAGCCGTCTGGTCATGAGGAGAAGTATGCGGTAGTAGTAGATAGTCAGCAAGATGTCATACTTCTTAGACTGAAGGTCGGCGACTGAAAGTAGTTGGCTCTTGAGAGGGACTCGGAATGCCTGGTCGATCTTGACTGTGGCTTCTAGTTGTAGTAAGAGGCTGAAGGTTTGGTCGGCCAAGATCTTGCTATCAGGGCGGTTGGACGAGGTCATATTGGACCTGTAGACCAGGTCAACAGCGGTGCCTAAGCTCTCGTGCAAAGCACTTCCTGGAGTTAGCTTAAGAGTTCATTCACATATTCTTAGAAGAACTCACACCAGGTATCTGAAATACCTTTTGCTGTCCCTTGAAACAGCAGATGCCACGTGTTCTTCGGGGCGTGAAGGGCCGAGTAGTCTGTCAAGATCTGCCTGGCTGTATTTAAGAGCTATCAAGCTAGGTCTTCCAAGAGCAGAACTCAAAGCTCTACAACTTGATTAGAGAAATTGCATTTGACTTGGTAGTAATTGCATCATACCTGTCATTCATGGTAATAGCAAGCCAAATCCGAGTGTGAAGTTCTTTCGCTTCAAGATCAAAGCACTCGTGGGAGTATTGGTCATGGATTCCAATTTGGTAGGCTATGGTGACAGCCATACTGTGGGTAGCCCAACTGGATACGGCTCTTCGACTGTTCTGTTGAAAGTTGCTCATGAGCAAACACGCCTGGACTTTTTACTCGTCAGAAAGTGACCAAATCTTTCAATGGATAGCAATAAGGACGTACGAGATTCCAGGCTGTACACATGCGGTGTCTGATGCCCCAGTAAGCCCAGGCACTGTTGGTAGTAGTGTTCAGATAGGGTACTATCTAGCGTTGACAAGGAGTGCGCCAAGACAATATCCAGTAAAGCTACAACATCACGAGAAGGATCCATCTTGGCACCCGACTCACACATGTTGTGTACTGTCTTCATGAGGTCCATCTCGTTCAAGATTGGTAGAACCGCACCAATGGTGTCAAAGAACCTGGCGATGAGATCGAGAGTCACCTGCAGAGTCGGAAACCCCGTTTCAGTGGGCTCGAAGTTGTCTGATTCGTGTCTGGCAGGATGTGTTTGACGAATTACTGAAGGAATGCTGCCTTCGACTTTGTCTTCGGATCGATGCCGAGTATGACGGTACCCCTGGCTTACCATCTCAGTTGTCAGAGACTTGAAAAAGGCGTGGTTTGAACTGGGACCTGTAAGATAACTGTGGTTCAGTACGTCTTTACCTATTACAAAACTAGCCAAGTTTGTACCTACCAAAGTAGCCTATATTGCTTGCTGGTAACCTCTCAAAGAGCTTGGTCGCTAGGATATCTTGCGGTGACTCGGTAGAAGCAGGAATACCAGCAGAGCTGACCTGTTGCTGAGTATAATCGGTAGGGCCAGGTGTTGTCTCAGTCTCGTTTGGGCTGTCTTGTGCGGAATCAACTTGGGTAGCTCTAGGAGCGGCTTCTCGCACGAAAGCGTGAGACACGGAAGACGGTTTGCCCTCCATTCCTCTGCCATATGATCAGTTAATATCGACCACTCACAGGGGAGAGGATTCTTGCCTTGAACGAACAAGTCGCCGCTTACGGCCTTCTTTGGTATAAGTACAACTAGACCCGGCTTTGAGGCACCGCTCACACACTGGTTTCTCACCACTACACTGTTGGTAATGTTAGTCGGCACTTGGCCTATTAACAACTGCTTACGAGAGCAACTTGCCTTCAGTTTTGACTGTCGGCAGGCATTGCAAGCAATTGCGGCTCTTTGGCGCTCGTTGGAGTTGCGGAAGACGTAGTTCATGATAATGACAGCGGCAATGTGTCTTTGGCTCAAAGTTGACTACGGGAAGTGGGATAAGGAAAGTTGTGCTGATCTGATATCGGGAACTAGGATATTTCGCTTTACTACATGTGGTCCGGCTCATCCCTGGCTGAGGCCAGTCAAAAACCACCAATAATATGGGTTCTTCAAATTTTACTGTAGCCGACAATGTCCTTGATATAGTCTAATCAGCTCATGATGGTTCAACCATGCAACAACTCTGGCTCATTGATGGCTGTACAACGTTATCGCTGTCTAATTCCTAACTCTTGCCTTGACCAGCAGCGGCCCGTTCAAGTCACTAACACCTACGCTGACCAAGTCTGGTAGTTTGCCGTAAAACTCCCCTTTAGCCGCCCGAATGCTTTCCTCTGCATCAGCCAACCGAAATTCGAAAAGTCTCAATAGTGTGCTCGTCAATTTGTAGATGTTTGTCTGCGCAACAGTCTTGCCGAGGCATTGACGACCTCCTAGACCAAAATGCATCAGATAACGTGCCCGATTCGCCATCTTCTCATCGTCCCATCGTTCTGGATTGAAGACGTTATGATCAACGCCCCAGACATCAGGGTTGTGATGAAAGGCATGATTGCAGATTGCTACAGACGTCTGGAGTTGGACGATATCAGTATATACGTAGCAAGAATGATAGAGACAAAGCACTTACTCCTTGCTTTATATGTCGCCCAGCTACCACTATGCCTTCTGGAGCTTCGACTCGCCTCGCTAATGGCATTGTAAAGACCGGAGTCAGCCGGAAGTTTTCTCTGACGCATTGTCGAAGATAGGGCAAAGACTGCTCTACTTCAGCAACAGAGTACGCTGAGCGGTCCTGTCCAAGGCCCTCGAGATTTGAATCAATCTCAGAAACGCATTTTCCCAATACATCTGGGTAGTGCAAGAGATTATGCAAGAGAAGTGTGGTGGTTGCACTTGTTGTGTGTGTACCAGCAACTCTGATATGAGTTCAGCTTGAGCCTGTCTGAGGTGCAGACTAACCATGACTTACATAAATCCGAAAGCTTCTGCTTCCAACTGAGATCGCGCCAAGTGTTCTCCAGTGTCTGGATCAGTGGCCAGGATAAGCTTGGTGAGAATATCTTTTCTTTGGTCCCTGGTTCTCTCTTTAGCATCTCCCAAGTCGTTGATACGACGCTGTACGCATTCAGAGGCAAGTTGGGCGCAAGCAGCGCGCCCTTTGAACATAGCTTGTAACCCCGAGTGAGGAACTACAGGCAGCCATTTTCGCAGAGTCTGGGTCATGGCAGGCCAGGCGCCAGTAACAGAGCCTAGAAGAGTATGTGGAACAACCGGTGGCACACGTGTATCGTCATCGCTGATCTGAACACCAAAGGACTGGCTGAAGGCGAGCTCGCCGAGCACATCAATTGTGTAGTACTTGAGCAGCTTTTTTAGATCAAAGGCCTCGTCTCGCTCAGCAAACTCTATGATCTTCTGGCGCAAGATTGCAATGTTGGCATCCAAGTACTGCTCCATTCCTTTGACATAGGAGATGGAAAAGCTGTGTGATAAGTGTCTTCTGCGGATCGAGTGCATCTGCGGTATCATGTATAGTGAGCTTGTTGTTATTATCATCACATAAAAGATTGCCGACATACGTGTACGTCTCGCATGCCAAAGACATTTGGAATTTTGGCGCCAAAGGCATCGTAGTACTCAGTTTTGGGGACATCTTTCCCTCCTTTCTGGTAGATGAGGGGAACGGCATCTTGGGCGGTGATACTCAGTTTATCAGGGCCATATCGGACAAATTGGCCATACTTTTCGTGCAGCTCTGTCAAGTGGTACGGCTGGTTCAAAGACAAGAACTGCGAAACCTGCCAAAGATCGGTGAGCGATGCCCAAAAAGGGCCTGGGAATGCCGCCAATGGGTGCAAGAATCTTTGGTAGACAGCATAAATGGTGAAAGTGACGATGAAAAAGACAAGGATAAGGTAAAGTGGCACAATGCCGGTCAAGGTTGTGAGGATCAGTGACGCCATGGTGGCTGCTGGGGGATAGTAGAAGTGAGAAGATGAGAGAGAGTCTTTTATATTTTATTCTCCCGTCATCTGAGCAACTACCGAGGTCTTGAATCCCAAGTTTCAAGTGACTTTAACCTATCGGAATCCCCCACTGACCCAAGCTAATCGGGACTATCTACAAATGGAAATCCCGAAAAAGCCGATAAATAACTTCCAACTGGACGCATTGTTTTATAAGGAGAATATCGACGACAAATCATCGCCGCTTTATGGGTGGGAGCTCAGGCTTGCCTCAGACGTAGCTCAGGGGGTGCTCAGCCTCGGCTTCGGTGACCCCCTGGACATGGGTGTTCATAATCATCACCCTCCAACTCTGGTCATTGTGCTTAACGAACAGCCCCCGACTGCCGTGTCATCTGACTGGTGGAACTGGCACACTGCCCACAAAGTCTGCCTAGCCTTTGCTCACAATTACTATAAGAAGGCAGCATCAACCACTCTCTTGACTTTGGTACCCAACAGAATTCACTCACCGTACCTTGCTTGATAATATTTTGAGCCCTTTATTTTGCAATCACACTGAAAGAAAAGCCTGTCTTTCCCGAATGGTCGCCTACGGGACCCAAAGCCAAGCAGAAAGACCCAAAATCGTGGGTTTCCCAATTTTCAGACTGGGGAAGACGTGCAGGCTTTACAGCACAGTTCGGATTGCACGCCGTGCGTCGTGAAGCTCTCATCAAAGTGAATGGTAGGTTACTCATCAGATCATGCTATCAACTTGACTGAGTTTGGAATAGACAACGGGTACACGCTTGGTCAGGTGCTGCGCTTTGCGTCGCAGAACAACACCAACGTGCTTGTGAACAAGTAAGTACCTTGGCAGCATCTCCACTATAGATGGCGCAGGAAGCTATCTTGGTACGGAATTGAGAACCGATTTGGCACAAGATTTCCGTTCTGCATCAGTGATGAGAAACCCCGACCTACGCTTTTCGCTTCCTCTCAGCATAATCGAGGATGTACGGAACAGTCTCGAATATCTTTCGTATACTCAAAAAATTGAGAGGTTGTATAGCTATTGTATATAACAATATTAAACAGGTATTCATAAATGGCGTGTTTCATAAACGAATGATATATAGAAAGCGGCTCATGCTCGAGCTTGAGTCGCTAGTACTCCCATTGCCCCCCTCGCCGTCGCTACTCCTCGCCGTCCTCTTCAACCTTGTTCCTTTCGCCAAACAAAGCAACAACTGCTCTCAGGCGCCTCGCGACAGCTACATCAATGGCGGTCCTGAACTCTTTGTCCTCCCTGCGTGGATCAACACCAAGCTCCATCAACATCTTGAAAGACCTCTCCACATCTTCGTCCCAGTTGATTCCTGTTTCTGGAACGTTTCTACCAGCCACGACATGCAACAATGTCCGCCCCTTTACATCCACAGTCATCAAGTCCACTTCCAAGTCCAAAAACAAGGCCAAGGCGGTGTCGTGGAACACATCGTGATAAACGCTTTGCGATGAGGCTCATCAAACTCTGCGTCAAGCGTACAGAACCAGTGTAACGGTGTGCGACCCTCGTCGTCCGTGAGTAGGGGATTTGCTCCGTGGTTTAGGAGGAAGTGTACCGCGTCAGTCATGACATGTCGAGGCCTCTCGTCCTGAAAGCATGTCCCTACGTCAGTATTGAGACTAACATCGAAGGGGCTCACATAGCCGGAGAACTTACCCAGTAATGGCGGCCATGGCAGAGGGGAACGCAGGCTGAAGCCAGGAGAGTGCGGCCCCAGTGGCCCTTACGGTTCATGTGCTCTTGCGTGCAGCGAGGAACGAATGCGGCGACCAGGCCGCGATCCTCTACAATGCATTGTAGGGCAGAACTACCATCTGTGTAAGTAGCCCAAGGATCAGCACCATTGCACAGAAGGAGCTGTATTATAGCCAGTTGTCGCTGCTCCTAGTCGGCCGGCAAAGTTACTCTGTCCGTTGGTCGGGCAGCCTCGTGAAGTGCATACCGCGGATTCTTAAACCGGTTCTGCGCCCCTAATTTGTCATAAACATATCTTCTCTCATCTTCCTCTTCGTCACCCTCTTCTTCTTGGTCGCTCTGCTGTTCTAATTCCTCAGCAGTCTCAGTTTGGTACTCCTCACTTTGTTGGTGGCTGGCCATCAACGACAGTTCGTTTGGATCCCCGCCAGCTTCCAACAGCAGCTTCACAATCCTCGGATCCATGGTTTCCTTGATTACACGAGCCAAAAGCCCCGGTAAACCCTCCAGCCTCGCCCCATACTTTAATATGAGTTTCGTAATCCCTGGATTCCCGCACATATCCAGTGCGGACAAACCGGGTTCAGTCATGCCGTCCTTCTTTCTGACCATAACAGTCACGTTAGGGTCGGCCCCATGTTCCAGCAGCACATGAACCACTTCCTCTATCCAGGGCTCATGCTTACGCTCATGAGCTTGATAGACGGCCGCCAGCAGCGGTGTCATACCGGCTTTGTTTCGCGTCTCGACGCCACCCCCCTTGGCTAGGATGTACTTCAGCGCCTCAACTTGCCAGAAGTGTCTACCCATGGCGAGGATATGAACTGCTGTCCCCCCGCTTGTTTCAAGAGTGCAGCCGCCGAGATCGTGTCTAGCGTTTACGTCGACGCCGAGCCTCTCTATGAGCAACTGGATAATGTGTAGAGACGGTAGAGATCGCTCGCAGGCCGTGCCGAGCAACGTGCGACAGCCCCCCTCGCCTTCTTGGATCAATAGTTGAGCCTTCAGCTCTGTCACAGCGTCGCTGAGGTGTCCGAATAACTCTGTGCATCCCCATTTGACGAGATAATGAAGCAGTGTGTAGTCTCCAGTGCTGCCCGGTGCGAGGACATCACCCCCCAGCTGGGCATACTCCTTTACGCTGTCGCAATCGCCGTCTTTCAGCGCAGCTACTAGCATATCGAGGTGAGGAAGCGTGCCGCCCTTGTATTCAGCCTGCGCGTTCAGGATCGTTTGGCCACCAAGAATGAAGCGAGTCCGTTCATCAACCGGCGCTGTCTTGGATGACCAACGACCTCGCCAGTGCTGACCATGAACTGAGGGGCTTTCGTCATCCAGTGGCTTTTTCTGGAACACCTGGGCGGCTTCCTGTACTGCCTGATACTTGTCTGTCGCAATGATGAAGCCATTAGACTGACTGTGCCTTTCACGAGGCTTCACTCCCCGCGCAAGCAGTTCGCGGACCACCCCCCATGGCTTTCGTTCTACCGCCATGTCTAGAGGTGAAGCTTTCTTGCTTCCGTCGCCATTCCGTGTCCTGATTGTAGCCTCGGCCGTTAGATCAACACCTGCTTGCTGAAGCATCCCGACGATCTCGGCAGAGTGAGTCGGAATCTCTGACGTAACTAGATGACTGCTTTCAGCCAAGGCATGTAGTGGTGTCAGTCCCATCTCATCTTCAAGCCGAGGATCTGCCCCATTGCGCAGCAGGGCCCAGACGCTCTCTGCACATCCTGAACGGCAGGCATAATGAAGTGGCGCTCTGCCTTCACCGAGAATATTGATGTACCTCCCGGGTATACCGTACTCCCGATGTCTGGCCAGGAGCAGATCTACAACACCGGCCTCCCCTTGGCGAGCGGCCAGATGGAGTGGCGCAAGACCAGTGGCAGAAAGTACCGTCGGATCAGCACCTAACTTGACAAGGACGGTGGCGGCAATGTCTCCGACTTGGGCTGCGAAATGCAGCGGCGTAAAGCCATCAACATCCGGTTGGTCCATGTCTAGGCCTTGGAAGTAGGGTGCGGCAATAATGTACTGTAAAACCTGCGAATCCTTGGCCAAGTGCAGAGCGGACTGCCTCTTGGCATTGTTAGCCAGCGGGCAGACTCCGATGTCGACTAGGACTGGAATTATGCGTTGGATATAGTGGATCTCACTCGACTCTTGAAGTAAGGTGTGAATAAGCGTGTTTTCGTCAGCATCAACAATGCCTGGATCCACGCCGCTGACGGTTAGGAAACGAATCCATTCGGCTGACCTCTTATGCTTGACTGCGGCGTGCAGCAACGTTGTGCCATCCTTGCCACGCTCTTTGGGGTTGGTGCCGAGATGGATGGACTTTTTGAGCTCACTGAGGTGTTCTTGTTTCCAGTCTGTAATGGCCCATAGAATATTTTGGCCCTGCTCATTCTTCACGTTGATATCCACACCGGATCTCATCAGGGCTCGGAGTATGTTTTGGTCATGGTCGCTCAAGATTTCATTGGGGCCATGGCCGGCGTTATATCGCAAGAGAGGAGGCTGTCCTTTCTTGTTCTTCTGACTGGGGTCCACGCCGGCTTGCAACAGCCTCTCGAACAAGAGTATGCATTCTGATTCGGGGCTGCTGAGATTCCTCAAGCAACCGAAAAAGTGGTGTAAAGCAGTGTCTCCGTTGTTGTCCACAGCATTTGAGTCAGCACCGAGGTCCAGGAGCTTGTTCAAGCTCTCAATGCACGGGTGCTGAATGGACTTGTAGATAGACTGGGAGCCGAGGCGGTAGAGAATCTCGAGGACAGGTGTCCTCCCAAGGGCGTTGCGGGCATTGATATCGGCCCCATGGCTGACAAGTATATCGAATAGCCAGGCCTTACTAGGGTCGGCAATGTGGTTGGGCGTATTTCCATCTCCGGTCTTCGCATTGGGGTCTGCACCCATTGTGAGGAACAACTTGGCGAGAACTTGTGTGGTTTTACTGGAAACAACGTAAGTCTGCGCCTTGTAGAGAGAGATGCAGAGGTGTCATGCTCGTGGCATCATCCCAGCCATCAACAGTGGCATTGACATCAGCGCCAGCCCCAATGAGCGCCCGAACAACCTGCTCTGCATCTATAGGCGAGGTAACGATCGCTGAACAGCGAGGCCGTGCAACGGCGTCGGTCCTTGCTCATAGCGAATAGGCCCGCCTCCCGCCTTGAAGCCACAGGGCGGCCAGCATCTCTTGTTTGGATCTGCACCCCGCTTGATGAGTAGCTCAACCACGCCCGGCCAGCAGTTAGCTACTGCCTCATACAGTTTTGTCATGAAAGAACGAGTTGATCATGTTGGGTGGAACAAAGGGCATGAATGCTTGCATCACATCCAAGTTGTCTCCCGAGAATGCACAGGCCAGCGGAGTCTTTCTCCAGCCTTCTGGCTCCTGCTCTTCAGACCAGCGCTCGTTATACCCTTTGGAAACCAGTCCCCTTTCGACAAGAGGATCGGCGCCAGCATCAATTAGGAGTTGAACAACGGCTACGTGGTCGCTAGACACGGCCCGGTGGAGGGGCGTCAGGCCGTCTTTACCTGGAGCGTTTGGGTCCGAGCCCTTGGCAAGCAGGAAGCTGGCGATATTGGCTTGGCCACTCTCGGCTGCGTAGGATAGCGGCGTACGGCCGTCGGGATCACGAGCATCCAGGAGGTCAGGGGACGCCCTGAGCATATGTTCCAAAACAAAGAGCGGCAGTGATGGGCGCTCTTGGATGGCAGCCGCTAAGTGGAAGATGTTGACAGAAGCTGATAATTGACCCCGCCAGCCCGTCAACAGCGCCCAATTTTCCAGTGCGGGTTTCCCAGGTATAAAATAGCCATCAAGCGCGGCAACGAGATGGCCAGACTGGCCCGCCGCGGCTGCTTTGTCAAGATGAAAGCCGAGGTTACCCACGGCGTACTCTGCTAGGGGGTGGCTCATTCGTCTCTCAACGCAGATTTCATCCCGCCTAGCTCTCTCTGAGGAACGGTACGAGCATTCGAAGTCCTGGCTCGCGGCCGTACCGTCATCAAGTGTCATATCGAAATGTGGGCACTTGTCGAGATACTCCAAGCAGAGCACTGCCAGCACGCTGTGTGAGGTTGCGTCATCCAACACTGGGAACCCAGCCGGATCGAAATTGCGGCTGACATCCTGCAGGAACTCGGTAAACGAATGATGTATCACGGTCACAGATTCATCCTCGAGGACCTCGAGCAAGATCCTTGCCGTGTTGGAGATCAAGCTTGAACATACTAGAAAGCAGCGAGCCAAGTTCGATCAGTCGCAGCGGCCGGCTTGCGTGCGTCACACACATGAGAATCTTGGCTTGCTGTTCTGCTTTTACACCACTGCGGCGGGCATGCTCGGCGAGTGCGCTCTCATAGACTCCACGCAAGGCTCGCGGGAGACAATGTAGGGTGTGTTCCGTGATGCGCCCGTCCTGCAGCCCCTCAATCAAACTGTCCAAGAGGATTCGTGCGTGGAGGAACAAGCCGCCTGCACGGTCGCAAATGGTCTGCATCACGACATCTTTTTTCTCGCCGCTGAGGGCCGGCTGGAGCTCAGCTATGTAGTTATCTACATAACGAGCCACATCCGGGGAAAGAAGGCCAAGGTCAAGCTTGAGCTGCTTGATGTTTTGGCTTGTGAAGGCTTGCACAATCTTAGGCAGCGGCCTGCTCGTCACCATGACCCGTATCTTGTCTGGCTTGGCTGAACCAAGGGCGACGAGCCGCTGAGCCATGTCTTCAAAGTCGCAGTTGTCCATCTCGTCCAAGGCATCGACCACACAGAAGACATGCTCTCCTATGTCTTCTTCAAGGAGAGCTTTGGTGATAGCAGGCCATACCAGGTCCATCTCACAGTCACTGATGGCATGACTCTGCGACAGCGCCATCAAAGAAGCCGCTAATGCAGGGCAGTGAGGGAGCAACTGTGCCGCAAAGTCACGCACGAGGTATTTTGCCGTGTGGTTCTTATCGACAATCTGTCGGAAGAAGAAGAAGAGCACAACGCTCTTGGAATTCTGGAGCCAGCGGATGGTGTTGGCTGCCAGGACAGACTTGCCGGAGCCTGCGACACCACAGACGTGGAGGCATGATGACGCCTTTGGGTTGGTAGCCCAGGCGCGAAGGGTAGGTGACTCTCGGAACCACTTGCTGGTGCCTGGTGTGTACGATCGTAGGTGCTTCATGAAATCATTCCCCGGCGAGAGGAAGTCGGTGGGCTGTAGCCATGCGCAGAGGTCGGCCATGAGCTTCTGGGCCGGCACCGAATCCCGACTAACAAATTCGAAGCTCTGATCTAGATCCGTGTCTTCAGTCATTACGCAGAGATGCAAGCCACAAGTCAGGTCGGTCGGGGATAACTTGCGCCTAGATATGCACTTTTTACATCTGACCATACTTTGATCCAATGTTTCGCAAGATATAAAAGGGAGCATTTTACTCGCTACTCCGTATTCGTACATGCAGCTGACAAACTTTGATTCAGGCCTCGCTTAGTA
Source organism: Fusarium sp. NRRL 66739 (assembly GCA_021655895.1). NCBI lineage: Eukaryota > Fungi > Ascomycota > Sordariomycetes > Hypocreales > Nectriaceae > Fusarium > Fusarium sp. NRRL 66739. Next base: position 14,235 of record JAJJWO010000560.1, read on the forward strand.
GGCAAGGATCAGAACGCGGTATAATTCCGTTGAGTCGTCTCGATGAGACTACTATGTAGATGTGAGCGGCTCACCAGGATAGCGACTGAGGAAGGAAAGAGCACAGGTCGATATTCGCTTTCTGTACTTGTATGTTTTACGCGAATAAATGGTAATATTGATCTTTGGCTAGCTCCAGATAAGTGCCTGAGTCTGACAAGGTTATGTCCTCAATCCTCTATAACTTCTTGGCCTACTTACTTGATATTAAAGCAAATCACTGACATTTAACACTCTCAAGTCGACCTTCAAGCACGTCACGCTGTAATTTCTTAAAAACCTGAGGTCTAGGAGTTTTAACCTTCCAGATATCTTGTGCTCACGTTAATATCTCATCGTGTCAAGGGTTCGCGGTCGGCCGCTTGACAAGGCATGGCCTAGTATATACAATATACATTAATCACGAGTCCCTTGGCAACCTAAATACAATCGATTCAATGTATTCTATAACTCTGTATATACATTCAATTTAGGCCCACTATCGATACACATGGAGCCCTTAATAAAAACCTCAACCAATATGTCAAACCATCTTTACATCCAGCAACAGCTTTTTGCTCTTAGGGCTTACTACCCAGTAGTCTTGCATCTCCATATCATCGTCTGTCATGTCGGTATTGAGACTAAAGTCCATATGCCTGATGAACTGGCTGTATGTGAGGTATAGCTCGACCTTTGCCAAAGTCTGGCCCAGACAATTCCTTGAACCAAGGCTGAAGGGAGTAACGGCGGCATTCATGGCTTTGAGGTCTGTAGTATATGGCGATTTCTCGGTTTCAAGCCATCGTTCGGGAATAAAGCTGTCGGGGGATGGGAATAGCTGAGGGTCACGGTGGTGCACGTAGTTCTGCATGCCGACCACAGTTCCTGGTGGCAAAACAGTATTCTGCCCCTCGATAGACAATGGCTGGGTCAGGACTCTCGGCTTTGTTGACATGATGGCTGGGTAGACGCGATAGATTTCCGTCATGACAGCATTCAGATACGGCAAGACGGAAACCTCTGCAAAAGATGTTCCCGTGCTCAGGACCTCGTTGCGCAGTCTCTCCTGAATATGGCGGTTCTCTGGCCTCGAGAGTGCCCACAAGAAGTAGAGCATTGTATGTTCTGTCACGCCGATTCCTGCACTTGCAAGGCCCATTGCCTCTTCAGTAGCCTCAGCAAATGTGTACTTGCGGCCCAGCTCCTTGTTAGTTTCGTGTAGCAGAGGCGCGGCAGCAATCTTCTTCAGATCCCCGTCGCTGATGCCTGCGTCGCCGATTCTCTTGAGCATGTGGCGCGTCATATTCTCCCATACAACGTAGCTTTGGTACGAATGTCCAATCATACCGGGTATAAGCCTAGCCAATCGTCTGACTGCTACCAGGGAGGGGAATAGCACTTCTAGCTTCAATGCTAGACCGATTCCCTCAATGGCATGGAGTAAATTGTGTGAGGTGCTGGTGTCCTTGGTCATGTCGCAGTTGAAGGCGACTTTGCAAAGGATTTCGAGACTCAAGAGCCCCAAAGGCTCGTAAACGTCGACCGTACCGGTGCTGGAGTGTTTGGCTTGATCGGACACACGTTGGAAAAAAGTTTCGATTTTCTCTATTATTGCGCCCTCGCTGCTCACAATCTGCTGATGGGAGAAGGGGATCGACATGAGTTTTCTGCGGGCTGAGTGCGTCGGTCGGTCTCTGTATTAATGGGTGTCACTATGCCGCATCTGGTATCTGGAAGATGTCACCTACAGCTCTGCAAAAAGGTTGCCTTGGCCTATGAATCTGAAAGGGGTGTAAAATCGATCTTCCTTGACGTTGGTTCTGCTAGTGTAGATATCTCTGTAAACCGATGGGTCTGAGATGGAGACTTCGTTTGGGCCAACACGTATGACAGGTCCATATTGCTGGTGGAGTTGGAGCAGTTTCTATATCAGATTGGCACCCTATTGTAAGTCAAAGTGTTGGAATATGATTCAGAGTCACGTACTTGTGCCCGCTTTGCCTTGAGCTCGGCCCCCCATTGGAAATAAGCAGAGGAGAGCTTTGCCAAGAATGGACCGGGTACGTTGCGAAGAGGATGAAAGAGCAGTAGGTATATGGCCCGATGTAATGTCAGTCTGAATCAAGTCCATGTGGTCGTTGAGCTTACATGGATTGCCTTTGCAATAAGAAAGGCTATTGCAACAGTAGTCAAGATGCTTCCTCTCGACCTCAAGATGCCAGTCTCGACAAGAAAGCCTCTCAAACTCTCCATCTTGTGTACTATCGCACGTCAAGTGGGTGATGATGTTGTATGGTATTCCCGTCTCATGCATCCACGAATGGACATTTATATGAATGGAAAACGACCTATCAAAGTCGGGCCCCACGATAATCATGATCGCTAAAGAGCAGGGAATTTTGAGGATGGCAGTTGTAATGTGGGGTAATTGTAGACATGATGACAGTGACTCGGCTCCACGAAACTGGACGATAGCAAGCTGACTTGCTGACTGCCGACGTGGGCGAGTATATAATTCGTTAGCCAATGTGGAGTTGACGTGTCGTGATCGCCAGGAGCCGAACAAGTTGAACTTTACTTTTCTGCGACCATTGCCGAGTCCTGTCCGGTTTAGTAAAGAAGAGATATCGTGGGAAGAGCAGTGGCCACAAAGTCGATGGTAAATACAGTAACTGACACTGAACTGAGCATGTTGATTGTGGTGTTTATCATATCATGCGTCCAAGGAAGATCCGGAACAGGTACTAGCTGAGTGTTATGGTGAATGTTAACCAGTGTATCTGGCCTCTCGTATTAGCTTGCGAAAATCAGGAGTACGAAAATTAGGAATACGAAAATCAGCAGTACGAAAATTAACGCATCTAGCCTGCCATAAGTGCAGCGATTGGCTGAAGCAAGAGAAGCCAAAACCCGAGCAGTAGCTTATTGCCGTAGACTGTAGGTAGTTGGGATAGCCAAGATTAACTTAAGCCTCTCTTTAGTAATATTAAGTTCTATGACTTATTCCAGTAATCTAGCAAAGTCTATGATATGCAAAGGCGGTTAGCAAAGCAGAAGTAGCTATGCCTACCTTACTGGACAGAGCCGGACATTCTCCAGAGATCACACCCCAGAGTTACTTGTAGTTATACATACATAGTACAAGTGAGCAAGAACATAAGAAGAGCCCATTGGTAACAATGTCATTGTCAGAAACCTGAAACAATTGAGTGAACATAAATGCAAGAGTGATAGAGGCTACCGCAGAATGTATATACTATACTAGAAATACCCTGACGAACCCACGGTCTAAGCTTATTAGGGATCTACGGCGATAGCGACGTCTATCATTCTATAGAGTGCAAAGGTTGGCAATAGGCTTAGAAGCCTCACAGACGAGACATGCTAGAAATAGACATTAATTCAGCATCTGGTACTAAAGAATTTTAGATTGGCAAGTCTTGGATTCTTTGGATTTTTAGTTAGCGATATATAGCACTGCATGTCATATGTAACTCACTTTTTCATGGTTAGTCACCGTTTTAAAAATCGTATCCTTCAAGCTAACACTAATGAACAGAAGCACAGCCTTGGGACACAGGTCTCATGCAGACATACTCGAGAGTACTACGAAACACAAGGCTTTATAGAAACAAGCATGAACAAGTAGAGAAGCCAGGTGACTGAACAGGTGACTGAACTGCGCAATGCTCCAATAGGCTATGGGCAATGAGAACGGCGATGCCAACTTCATAAACACTGCCAGGAACAAGCTTTCACTCACGCACAAAACGAAAATGCTTGAACAAGTCAATAGACGATGTCCTCAAGTGAATATTGGGAAACGAATATAAATTCCTCGTTTAGACCTCAAATCAACTCTCTTCCTTCCACAACCACAACCACAACCACAACCACCACAACCCAATACCAACTCTACTCCCTCTAACTCAACAGCATCAACAAGCTTTCTACACACCCAAACGACCCTACTAACACGGCTAACCCAAAAGTCAACCACAATGTGCCACTCTACCCACTACGCCCGCAAGTGTGAGGACTGCGCTACTGTCGTCTACACCAACGAGATCCGCGTCCAGAAGTGCCAGCGCGTCAAGGACAAGAAGAGCTGCCAGGGCCGTACCGCCAGCACTAGCTACACTTCCTTCGTCTGCCACGAGTGCTTCCAGGATCGTGCTATGCACAACCGCAACAACTACACTTGGTAAGTTGTTGAGCATGGTTCTCAACATCACTCTGGACCCTAGCGTCTAGCCAACATGGAGATATGAGGACTTGCGGCTAAGCGATAGCTTATTGAGGGAAATATGGTGATTGGAGGAACGATGAACGACAAAGGAAAGGATCAGGACAGAATGAATGAGAGTGTTATTCTCACAGCCTGAAGACTAGAAACAGGCAAATAGATAGATATTAGATAGGTAGATAGTTCACTAATAGAATTCTGTTAGTGGAATTTGGAGTTTCCTTTCATGCTACATGGTGTTCTTTAATCAAGACCGTTGGGTTGTAATTCTTGGTCCTTTCTAGGTGATGACAGCACCTGTCTTCGGAGTAACGTGTAAGTTGGCCCCAAGCTCACGAGCAAAATATCGATTATTGTACGACAGCAAGACCGGCTATTTTATAATATATATATCGTCACGTGCATCCTAGAGCTGACCCTGCTAGTGGGAAAAGCGTCTCTTTTTCCAAGGGGACCTGATTTTTTCCAAGTCCCAGCTTTTCCCCAGCTGAGATCCCCTCAACGTCGGTGCCGACCTTGACCTTGATAGGGCTGCCTATATATTTTCTTTTAGACTATTTTCATCTTTTTTTTTTCTTTATAACTGTTCTCTTTTTTTTCTTCTTTTCTTTTCTTTATAAATTTTACCTTTTCTTTTTCTTTTTTTCTTTTAATATTTAACCCTTTTTATACTTAGTTACATATTTCAATAGGCCCAATTAACCCAACTATTAACCTTAGCATCCTGGACGCGTGTCTGCGCATACCTGTTGATCAGCAAGCCAACGGCAATAATACGGTGCTGAGGCGATACAAGATATATAGCTATTATACTAACATAAACAGATCAGCATGAGTTCGTGCCTTGGAATTAACTTAGAAACAAACATACCTGGCCACAAGAACCATGTGTTTCGTCACATATTTTCTTTCCACGGCCCCCTGCCCCCCCTCTAAATGCAGTACTCATACATGGGCCTCGACGATGAAGCTTCATCATGCCTGGGGGGCACGTGCATCCCTTGGCTTGCATGTCGCAATGTTTAGTAGTTTTCCCCGGATCAGTATGGCAGAATCCCTCCTGGAGAAGACGGTCAGTGACAACCAGCATTTCCGTTATTCTCTATAACATACGCATTTGCCACCGCCGTTGCAGTTGCAGGGTGTGCATACAGGCTCATTGTTGCAGAACGGGTCGTCAGCAAGTACATGAACGACCATATAGCTGCCCATGAGGGCAACCAAGAGACTTCGTATAGATAACATTGTTGTAAAGTTGGTTGAAGTAATGCCGTGGGACTTATTAGTGTTAAGAAGCTGGATGTAAAAGTCCCCTCTTATACTTGTTTTTACAGTTTAATTATATTAATAACCCCGGTTACTGTTTCCTATAGCAGCCACTGCCACGCGTTATACTTTAACGAGCAGAGACTAATAATAGACTTGTACCTTTACTTAGCGTGACTTATGCTTTTAAAAAAACTCTGTAACTTACCTATTAAAGCAAGGGCAAAGTCTATTAAAATAAAGGCTCTATATTATAAGCTTTATTTTAATAATATAAGACTTCGACTAGGTTTAAGAGGGTTATATAACTAGA